>PVIU01035209.1:0-10577 GCA_004026605.1 Ondatra zibethicus | reverse complement strand
CAGTGCAACAGGACAGCAGGACAGCAGTGCAGCAGTGCGGCAGGACAGCAGTGCGGCAGGACAGCAGGGCGGCAGGACAGCAGGACAGCAGGACAGCAGGGCGGCAGGACAGCAGGACAGCAGTGCGGCAGGACAGCAGGGCGGCAGGACAGCAGTGCGGCAGGACAGCAGTGCAACAGGACAGCAGTGCAACAGGACAGCAGAGCAGCAGGACAGCAGGGCAACAGGACAGCAGTGCGGCAGGACAGCAGGGCAGCAGGACAGCAGGGCAGCAGTGTTTGTGAAAGCTAGTGGCTGACACAGCTGCTTTTCACTGTGCCTGAAAGAATGCAAGGCAGAGAGTAGAGTCACATAAGGGGACAGTTCAAAATTAGGGGAATATAAGCAGAGGGTAATTTTTGGAAAAAGAAAGAAAGAGAGAGAGAGAGAAAGCTGGTATAGAGGTAATATCTAGTAGCTAACCTTTGTCCTCAGTAGCTGCTTAGCTGGGAAGCTAGGAGGCAGGAGATAACTGTTAAAAGTTTACCTATGCACACAGTAGCTGCCAAGATGTCTACTCTTAAGGCAGAAAGTGTTTGTTAAAGGTTAATGCCAGCTTTCTCTCTCTCTCTCTTTCTTTCTTTTTCCAAAATGTGTTTGGACTTATGACTTTATATTTCTATATTCCTGGACTGAACCCTTAATTTCTCTATTTTATCCCTGGATTCTTCAGTATTGAAGAAGGAAGCTCTCTCTTTGCCTACTTGCACTAGCTCTGGTTAGCAAGTTAATTTCTTTACCAGCATTAGAGCCTACTTCATTGGAATTTTGGTATGTACTGAAGACCAGCTGAGACATCGAGCCTCACTCTTCAAATGTCTATTGTTTGGCAGCCGTTGTTGGATTACCTGGACCACAGCTTGTAAGACATTCTAATAAATCCACTTTCTACATACATGGAGAGATTCACGTAGATAATCTTGAATAATGCTGTTGTGTTTTTTTCCACCTGTCTATTGAGGAAGATGTGATGGCTAACAATAGTGCTCATAAAGACTTTTTTCCTAGTCTAAGTATTCTCTAAGTATTCAACTTTCCCTGAAGACAACTCTTTATTATTATTCATTTGCGAACAGTTTGCTTTGAATTTCAGGAATGAAACTCCTAAAGGAATGGAACTATCAATCATCTTTCTGATGGGAGAAAGACCTATTATCTGTTTTTAATTTGCGATCTAGTTCTTGCTTTTCTTTCCTGGTTATCTGAAGTCCCTGTGACAACCAGGTAAAAATTACTTTCAGTTCACCTGACCTCAGTATGGTGCCACATAACAAGTATCTCTTTTTGTGTCTTTAAATCTCTCTTTAGTTGTTAATATTTTGGGCATCCTTCCGCCTGTAGGACAGAGACATAGTATATTGTAGTGGGCTGTATAAGCTAGCCAGCCACATTGTGTCAAGGAGAAGAACAGGAAGTGTCTGTGAAGAGCAGGAAGATAGCAGGGTCTGCTATTGGAACCAGGGACATGTGCTATGAAAATACATCTCTGCTGATCTAGAAAAGGTCTTTGGGATGAAAGGCAGGGTCAGGAACCATTGAGCTGTATCTTTAATTTTCATTTTTAAAATTTTTAATTAATTAATTTTTTTTGTTTTTCGAAGCAGGGTTTCTGTGCACCTTTGGAGCCTGTTCTGGAACTAGCTCTTGTAGATCTATTTATTTATGGTTTTTCGAGACAGGGTTTCTCTGTAGTTTTGGAGCCTGTTGTGGAACTAGTTCTTGTAGACCAAGCTGGTCTAGAAATCAAAGAGATCTACCTGCCTCTGCCTCCCAGTGCTGGGATTAAAGGCGTGCACCAGCATCACCCGGGTGAGCTGTTTCTTTAAGCACAGTATAAGCCTATGGGAGGTGCTCTTGTCACTCAGGCCTCACTAGCCAATCATGCCTTCCAGATGACCTGTCAGTCAGAAGTTGTGCAGGGTCTTTCCGGATGCCAGTTTCAAGCTTGGCTTTGAAGAGAACTTGGTGCTAATGTTTTTGTGTGCTGTACTGTGAGTGCTGCTACAGGGAGCTGAGTGGGGAGCATGGGCAAGTTGGAAAACCAAAACATGGTGAGTTTGGGGCTATCCCCCGACAGGGAGGACCGGCTATTTGGTCCATTGGAACCAGTGTGGTGCATTTTCCTCTGGCTGGGTGGGAGCCAGTGACCAAATGCAGAGTTCAACATGTTCCTGCCTGGTTCTGCATCATTTAGCGAGGTCCCGCGTGGTCCTGCATGCCCCAGCATGGTCTGCGTGGTCCTACCTGTTTTTTGCAATTCCTGGGCCAGCTGGCAGCCTCTGAGTAACTTCACTCTCCTGGCTGCGTCTGTGCAGAGCCTTGGGAGCAGGACTGTGCTTTGAAATATACTTGTTGACCTCACTGTGAAATGCCGCCGCCATTAGTGCTTGTACAGATTTGCCGAAGTCAGAGAGCTCTGGTCTCTCTAGTATCTTCCAGAAGTTCTGCACTTTGAATATTTAACATTTAGGTTTAGACTCTGTCTGGAGTCAATTCTGTGAAACTTGTAAACAATATTTCCTGTATAGAGTAGCACTCCACTGCTAAACTGTGATGAATAAGAGTAGAATTGATGCTTAATAGAATTGATGGTATAAGGATTTACCAGTTCTTAGGAGACATTAAGTCACAAAGTAGAATTTAGGTGAGGGAGATCTGCATCCTGAATACCCCAAAGGTAATGGTATTCTAACTTTGCCTGTTAGAGACTAGTGCGATAAAATGTAAAAGTTTGTTCCCCAGGATTAACCAGCTGCATTCCCATCACAAAGGAGAGAAGCCTGATTTACAACCAGCACAAATGCCCATCCCTCCATTAAAAAACTGGCTTCTAAATGCTGCTCAAGGGGCCACTACAGAGTCACAACCAACATTAAGTCCTGTTGTGCCATACAGGTATATTAATTCTAGACTTAATTTCCAGTCTTTTTGAAAAGTGATTTTGAGTCAAGTCTCCTATTTTGATTGCGATGTGCTTGAACCCTGTCTGTAGCCCTGCAAAGCATTGTCCTTGTTCTCCTCTTGAGTAAACACTATAAACCTTGGATTACATGTCTGCAGCACCACACAGTTCTAAAATTGTGTTTGAGTCACATAGTGGACTGTCCATTGCAGAAAGGATTTGTGTGTGGAGCATGGCTTCTCCCTTCAGACCAGAAGAGGAGGAACATTGTTCTGTGTTCACTGCAGGGGGAAACAGACTAGATAATGGCTAGGTCACAGAATGAATTTGAAGTCAGTGAGTTGCAGGGGTCTCCATTACAAAGAAGGACTCATGGGGCATGGTGAGTGACTTTCTTTGTAATTTCCCTGCATGTATTAATTCCTTCCACGTGAATAAAGACAGACAGAATTGGTGGGTGTACAATTTAGGGAGGATAGCTTGAACTACTAAGTATTTAGTTTCCAATTATAGAACTCTCCTATGCAGATATGTACAATCTTAGTTGACATAGTTAAGTCAGCTGAAAGGTTTTGTTTTTATATTGTTGTATGATGGTTCTGTTCCTATCAAGCATATGCTGTTGTACTGAGCTTCACCCATATCTTGAATTTTAAAATTTGACAGAGGATATCATTATGTTTCCCAGGATGGCATGTATTCATGACATTAATACTGCCTGTGCCTTCTGAGTCATTGGATTGCAGGTGCATAACCTTCTTCCTGCTTGTTTTGTTTGTTTTGAATTTGTATTTTAAAAAGAGTATTTTTTTACTGTTAAATTTTTTTTATTAATTTTTAATTTTTTTTAAAATTTTTCTCTGCTCCCCTCCCTGCCACTCCCCTCCCTCCCTCAACCCTCCCCCAAGGTCCCCATGCTCCCAAATTATTCAGGAGATCTTGTCTTTTTATTCTTTCTACTTCCCACATAGATTATATCTATGTAGGTCTCTCTTAGTGTCCGTATTGTTGTCTAAATTCTCTGGGATTGTGGTTTGTAAGATGGTTTTCTTTGCCTTATGTCTAAAAACCACCTACCTATGAGTGAGTACATGTGATAATTGTCTTTCTGTGTCTGGGTTACCTCACTCAAAATAATGCTTTCTAGTTCCATCCATTTTCCTGCAAAATTTAGGCTGTTGTTATTTTTTTCTGCTATGTAGTACTCCATTGTGTAAATGTACCACATTTTTCTTATCCATTCTTCGATCGAGGGGCATTCAGGTTGTTTCCAGTTTCTGGCTATGACAAATAAAGCTGCTATGAACATAGCTGAGCACATGTCCTTGTGGCATGATTGAGCATCTTTTGGGTATATACCCAAAAGTGCAATTACTGGGTCTTGAGGAAGGTTGTTTCCTAATTTTCTGAGAAATCGCCACACTGACATCCATAGGGGTTGTACCAGCTTGCATTCCCACCAGCAATGCAGAAGTGTTCCCTTTTCCCCACAACCTCTCCAGCATAAGTTGTCATCAGTGTTTTTGATCTTGGCCATTCTTACAGGTGTAAGATGGGATCTCAGAGTTGTTTTGATCTGCATTTCTCTGATGACTAAAGATTTTGAACATTTCCTTAAGTGTCTTTCAGCCATTTTAGATTCCTCTGTTGAGAGTTCTCTGTTTAGGTTTGTGCTCCATTTTTTTTATTGGATTATGTGTTTGCCAACGCAAAATTCCCAATCAAGCCGAATCAAACAAGCCAAATTAAAAATATCCAGGTTTAATGGAAGTTCTGCACTCTTGGGTGGCCCCGAGGGGGGAACCGGGAAGCCCTGGAATGCGACCACCGAGAGGTAGGAAAAGGGACCACGTGTTCCTCTTTCGGGAGATCATTTAAATACCCTAGGGAGTGGGCCTGATCCCACCCCCAAGGAGGGGTCAGTATCTGGCCTGCTGGGATTTGGAGTCCAGACCAGGCCTGGGGGCTGGAGCCTATGCTCCCAATCTGACACTTAAACCTAAATGTCAAATGCTCAGTGCAGAACTTCTAGAAGATACTTGAAACTAGGCCTCTCTGAGTTTGGCAACCCCCCTAGGCTTTGGGAGGTTTCTCTAAGGCCCTGATGTATAGAGCAGTAACAGCTCTGTCTCTAATCTCGGGAATACGCTGGGGAGAGCTGGTGAAGATGTGGGGCCAGGGCCTTTGGAAAATGGTTGTTTCAGATCCTCAGAACCCAAGACTTTTCACAGAAGTGCGAAAACTGTGGTTATCAGTTCCAACACCGCTGTGGACTTTGTTTATAATGTTCTTGATTTACCCAATGTTTCTCTTGTGCAACATTGTCTGATTAGCCTCTTTCTGAATTTGTATACTTCCTTTTAAAACCGAACCCATTGATTTACATTAGCAAGAGACTTGTTGTTGAATTTGGCATAAATCTCCAGCCAATCTGGGATATGTTTGTCTTTAGATTAGCAGCCAGTGATGGAAACGCTGTGCTGTGTCCCTTCTGCTCACCTGGTTCTGTCACTCAGACCTCACTAGCCAATCAGAGCCTCCAGCAGGCCCACCAGTCAAATGTGAGGGTTCTTCCAGGAGCCAGGCTTCCGGTTTAGCGCTTCCTGAAGAAATCGCGGTCTCTCTTAGGCACTGCGCCTTGGGCTCCCTTGTTGGGAGATAGTTTGTCAGCTCGGCAGCTGCACCATGGTAAGTGGTTGCTCTCCATAGATGGAGGAGCGGTGGGCCAAAGTGAGTAAGGGGCCAATGTCCCCACGTGGGGAGGAGTGGCCGGCCTTGGTGCACGGGGCTGCTCCCCCCCCCCCCCCCCCGGGCGCAGGAGTGGCTGGGCTTGGCGGGTGAGGGGCCACTGTCCCCAAACTAGGTGGAGTGGCCTGCTGAGGCTCGCGGCTGGTGTGTTGGGTCCTCCCCTGGCTGGGTGGGAGCCAGTGGACAGACACAGACTTTACCAGTTCCAGTCATATATTGGGGCATCCATTGCAATAACAGTAAAAGAATTTGCGTGTGGAGCATGGCTTCTCCCTTCAGACCAGAAGAGTAGGAACTGTATACTGTGTACACTGGAAGGGGGTAAAAGAATGGACAATAACTAGATCACAGAATGAAGTTTAAGGGAGTGAGCTTCAGGGGTATCCATTACAAAGAAGGACCTGATGGAGCACAGTGTGTGGCTTTCCGTGTAATTTCCCATCATACATTAATTCCTTGCATGCGAATGAAGACAGACACCGGTGGGTATACAGTTTAGGGAAGAGAGCTTGAACCACTACATTTTTAGTTTTCAATTAGTGAACTCTCCCATGCAGGTATGTTCAATCCTGGTTGAGACAGTTAAGTCAGCTCAGATGTTTGAGACACAGGCCATTGGCTGTAAGTCCATGTGTCAGCTTATGGCACTCAGCAACTAACATTTTACATGGGACAAATTCATGCATTCTCTTATGGTAGTCTCCCTACCATGGAAGTGCCTACTCTGTTTCAAAGTCAGTATAACTAAGTGTTCAATTATTTTTATTATTTTAAGAAGTCAATTATTGGTTATCATTTTTTTTTAGATTTCATTTTCTTCATATGCATTACTGCTATTATCTCTTTGTTTCTATTTTCCAATGTTTCCCAGTTTTTGAATTTCATTCCATTTTTTAAGAGCTGTTTATTTGTTCATCTATTTATTTACATCAGTTTAGAGCAGTGATTCTCAACCTGGTGGGTCATGATTCCTTTTGGGGGGATCAAATGAACCTAGCACAGGACTGGTCTAAGACCATCAGAAAGTACAGATATTTATATTATAATTCATAACAGTAGCAGTGAAAATAATTTTATAGGTGGGGGGGTCACTACATCATGAGTAACTGTATTAAGGAGTCACAGCACTAGAAAGATTGAGAACAACTGCCTTATACTAATGTCTCCTGTAGCTCAGGCTTGCATCATGCTATGTAACTGAGAATTGCTGTGAACACCTAATCCTGCCTTTGCTGCCTAGTGCTGCAAAGACAGTCCTGCAACTCCTACCAGGCTGGACCTTGACTGGTCTGTGTGAAGGAGAAATAGATCAGTGAATGAGTATCCAACTTCTCTAGATTTTATTGTGAATTTACAAGTGAAGTGGGACCTGTGTAAAAAATGAGTTCACTGACCAACTGTAAAGCCAGTGTAGTCACAACAGAAAAAGGATGGGCAAGAAGGAGGGTAAAAGCTTTCCTGCTGTGACAGTAGTTGACATTAGCTGTGAGTAGTGAGGTAATCAATTTTAGATGTTCCATAAATGTGCTGACTGGCCATTTCGTGGGTCCACAGAGCAGCATAGAAGAATCTCTATAAAGAACTTATCATCAAACCAAATTACTATAGTTAGTTGTTCAAGTAAAATAGAAGAGCTAGATAAAATGGTGTAGCACTTCCTACCATGATTTATTTTCCATGGTTAAGATGTGTACTCTGAGAGAAATGGTGTGAGTAGTACTTGTTGTGCTTTAATACAAATCCTTAGTCTCTGGAGCACATGACCATAAAGCCTGTTTCAACTTTTTAACAGAATTTTTCAGGATTATAAATATATTATTTCCACTATCTCTTTCTTGCCTCTAAGCCCTCCCATAGACCCTTCATTGTGTTCTAATTCATGGCTTCTTTTTCTTTAACAACAATTACTGTTTGAATGTGACCTGTGTGTGGTTGCAGGACCTCCCAGCTACGAAGTAAAGGGTTGGCTACACTGGACCTATAGTGTGTAATGGAATGTGTACACACAGGACCCGGGAGGAGCAGGAAGTGCTCTGGGAAAATAGAAGATTTTACTAAACTACAAATTTCCCAGATTAGGGTCTTGTCTGACCATAGTGTGGAAGGACAAACCTGGAGGATTTTTGCTTTCTGAGACTTTTGATTTCTGCTCACCCAGTAGGGTAACTGCTAATGTCTTGAAGCCCAGCTGGGTGGTCCTAGCTAATGAGGGACTGTGATTGGCAATTAGGAACACCAGTAGGAGGTAGCTTACAGGTTATTTCAGGATTCTCTTGTTTTACTGTAAGGAGGACCACAAGCCATGCCATGGTGAATGTAGGAACCACTGTCCCCAGACCAGGAAGAACAGGTTGGCTGAGCTGTCAGAACTACTTGGACAGGGATGAACCATGAGTCAGATAGGTTCTTTAGTTCTTTGTGGTGACCTGGGTAGTGGCCCTTGGCCTCTGTTCTTTATTGAGTGTGGGGGAGGCTCTGCCATCCTGGCACGGGAGACTATGAGCTTGTGATATTGTTGCCTCGTGCTATGTAATTGAGAATTTCTTTAAACACTGAATCCTGCCTCTGCTGCCCAGTGCTGGGTAGATAGTCCTACAACTTGTTCAGGAGTGGGCTTTGACTGGTTAATAAAAAGGAAAAATAAACCAGCTAATGAGTGACGAGTGAAATAAAATAAACCAGCTAATCAGTGAAGAGGGTGAGTACATAGGTCAAGCCTGAAGCTGGTAGATTCACAGTGCAGAAAGGGAGAGACAGGACAGTGGTTGAGAACTTTCCTACTTCAACAGTTGTTGAGATTGGCAATGCGGAACTAGGTAATCAATTTTAGATGCTCCATAAATGTCCTGATGGTCATTTCTTGGTGTCCACTGACCAGGCAATCAAGAATCTGGACTGATCTTATTATGAAACCAAATTGCTATAGTTACAATAATTACCAAAATAGATCAGAGTGAAATGTTGTAGCCCTGCCTAACAGTAATTTTACTGGTTTTAGATATATACCCTGAGGTAAAAGGTTTGAGATATCTTTGATGTGCTCTAATACAAATCCCTAGTTTCTGGAGCACATGGCCTTAAAGCCTGTTTCAACTTTTCAAAAAAATTTCTTGAGATTATAACTATATCATATCCACATTCTCTTTTCTGTCCCCAAGCCCTACCATGACCCCTCAGTGTCTTCTAATTCATGGATTGATTTTCTTTAACAACAGTTGTAAATGTGAACTGTGTTTGGCTGCAGGATTTACCAGGTAATGGGTTGGCTGTACTGCGCATAGAGTGTGTAATGGGATATGCACACAAAGGACCCTGTGCTTTGGATGAGGAACAGGATATGCTCTCGGAAAGTTGAGTAATGTCTACTAAAATACAAGCTTTCTGGACTAAGGCCCTGTCTACTGGGCTGGGAGGGCAGAGCAGAAAGTTCTGTGATATCTGAGTAATTTGATCTCTGATCACCCAGTAGGGGAGCTGATAATATTCTGAGGCCCAGCTGAGTGGCATTAGCCAGTGAGGGACTCTGGGAAGTCTTAGCAATCAGGAATAATAGTGGCAGGTTGTTTGCAGGTGATTTCCAGAATTCTTCTCTACTTTTGTTGTGATGAGTTGTAAGGAAGACCACAAGCTATGCCCTGGTCAGTGCAGGCTGCTCAGAGAAGGTCTATCTTTGAGGTTGAGGTGTGTTTCTTGTACACAACAGAAGGCTGGATCTTGTTTTCCTATCCATTCTCTTAGCCTGTGTCTTTTTATAGATGGATTGAGTCCATTGATATTAAGAGATATTAATGACCAGTGGTTGTTAATTCCTGTTATTTCTCAGTGGGAGTGTTTGTGTGTTTCCCTTCCTTGGGTTTTTCTGATGTGAGGTTATCTGTTGCTTGAGTTTTTGTGGGTGAAGGTAGCTTCGTTGGGTTGGGGTTTTCCTTCTAGTGCTTTCTGTAAGGGTGGATTTGTGGATATGTTTTGTTTAAATCTGGTTTTGTCATGGAATATCTTGTTTTCTCCATCAATGGTGATTGAAAGGTTTGCTGGGTATAGATATCTGTGCTCGTATCTGTGGCTTCTTAGTGTCTGCAGCACATCTGCCCAGTACCTTCTGGCTTTCTTGGTTTCCATTGAGAAGTCGGGTGTAATTCTGATAGGTTTACCTTTATATGTTATTTGACCTTTTTCCTTCGCAGTTCATAATATTCTTTCTTTAGTCTATTAGGTTGTTGGATAAATTCTTGCATTGGAGCCTACCCATCTCTTCCTTCAATCGATGCTGGCAGTGTCTTTGCATCTTGGTCCAATTCTTACAGTGGCTGTCTGAGTCTTTGGGAACTGTTCTTGGTCTGCTCTGTGTCTCAGGTCTCTTGTAGCCTGCTCTCTAGCTCTGTTCTCCTGGGTTGCTCTTTTGGTCCACTCTGTGCAGTCAAGCTTGTGTTTTAGAGTTCCTTTCTTAGTCCTCTCTGCTGGCTGTCTAGATAACCTGAGGCAGGTTGGGGAGGACCCCTGCTAAGTTGCTGGTCACTCACCTCTCAGTATTGTAGCAAGCTGTATTTCAGAGTTCCACTGAAGTTGCAGGATAGGTGAGTTTGGGTGCAGGATGGCATTTGTTGCTTGTGGGGGTCCAGTGGATGGGAGTGGGTATTAGGCCAGCAGGAAACTCTTCTGTTGACTGCCTAGAGAAACCGAGGCAGTTGCGGGAGAGGTCCAGGATTTTGCCTCACTATGGAGGTCCTAGAGAGTGAGGTGTCCTACCGGGTGGCTGGTCACACACCTCTGGGTCCTCTCTGTATTGGAGCAAGCTGCTTTCAGAGTTACACCGAGGTTGCACGAGGATAGGTGAGTTTGTGGGTGTGATGGGGTTAGTAGCTTGCAAGGTCCAGTGACTGGGGTGGGT
>PVIU01035208.1:0-10577 GCA_004026605.1 Ondatra zibethicus | reverse complement strand
CCTCCCCCTTCTTCCTTGAAAGAGGGCATGGTGCCCTGCCCTGTTGGAAGTCCAAGGCCCACCCCCATCCCTCCCGGCCTAGGAAGGAGTGCATTCAAAAAGACTCGGTTCTCAAAAAGATAATACATGCAGAAGAGATAGGTCCTGGTGTCATTGTTGACACCCACAAAATAGGAAAAAAGTTTTTTACTAACTCCACATCTGATACAAGACTATATATAAAGAACTCAAGAAACTAGATATAAAAAACAAAATCCAATTTAAAAATGTGATATACTAAACAGAGAATTCTTAATAGAGGAAAATCAAATGTCTGAGAAACATGTAAAGAAATGTTCAACATCCCTCGCCATTGGGGGAATGCAAATCAAAACTACTTTGAGATTCCATCTTACATCTGTCAGAATGGCTAAGATCAATAATACAAGTGGCAATTCATGCTTGCAAGGATGTGGAGCAATGGGAATACTCCTCCATTGGTGGTTGGAGTGCAAACTTGTATAGCCACTATGGAAACTATTATGGTGGTTTCTCAGAAGGTTGAGAATTGATTTACCTCAAGATCCAACTATACTTCTCTTGAGCATCTATGCTAAGGACACTTAATCCTACCACAAGGAAAATTGGTCATATAATACCCAGAAACTGGAAGCCACCTAGATGTTCCTCAACAAAATAATTGATAATGAAAATGTCGTACATTTACATAATGAAGTGTTAATCAGCTGTTACAAAAATACTATCCTGAAATTTGTAGGTAAATGGATTGAACTCATTAACATCATCCTGAATGAGGTAACTCAGATCTAGAAACATAAATATGGTATGTATTCACATATATGTGGATATTAGCCCTTAAATAAATGATAAAAAAACTACAATCGATAGGCCCAGAGATTTTAGGTGTTAAAGAAAGGACAAGGTGGGACACTCTCTCTGGGAGGGGGGAATAGAATAGATTTTATGGATGGACTGGGAGTGGGTGGGGATGGAAAGCAGAGGAGGATCAAGTGGGGTGCAGAAGCAGAGATAGGATAGAGGGAGAAAATGTGGGGAGAGACAGCTGAAACTGAGGGACATTTGAGGCATGGTATGGAAACCTAGTGGTGTAGAAACTTCCTGAAATATATAAAGGTGATCCTAATTAGGTCTTCTGATAATGGGGATATGGAGTCACAACTAGCCATCACTTGTCATCAAAAAAGTCTTCCAATCGAGGGTCTGGGTTGAATTCAATTCAGTTGTTGGATAAGGGGTTCCATGGAAATACCCCAAAACCCAGGCTGTTGCTAAGACAGTTGTGCTCTCCCCAAACTGACAGTGGTCTCCCAATGGTTAGTACAACACCCACACAACTCACTGTACCCAGAGAGGCCAAGCTGATGCCTACTTGGAACCTTCACCTCTATGTTCAGTGTCTTTTGTTTCAGGAAGGTATTCTGCATCCTAACAAAGGATAATTGTAAACAATGACTCATGCACGAACATTTTCATCTACAATGGTGTCCTCCCTAGAAGATATGGTAGATCAACGGTGCCACAGAACTTGTAGGAGTAGCTAATAGATGTTTTATTTGACTTAAGTAGCACTCCCTGAGATGGAACCCATACCTGACACTGCTTGGGTGACCAAGAACCAGGAACTAGATAGGCCAGAGACCTAGGGTAAAACCAAACACTCCAATCTAAAAATAAATGTATCTATGAAATTGTGGTATTCTGCTATAATAGATCAGTGCTTTATCCAATCATCATCAGAGAAACTTCTTTCTGCAGCATACAGGAATAGATGCAGAAAGACCCACAGCCAATTGTGAGGCAGAGTTAGTTCTTGGAACACACAGCTCTAAATGGGATATCTCTATAAAATCCCTCCCCTCAGAGCTCAGGGAGCCCTGCAGAAGAGGAGGCCAAAAGAGTGTAGAAGCCAGATATGCTAGAGGACACCAGGAGAACAAGGCCATCTGAATCAACTAAGAAAGGAACATATGAACTCACGGAGACTGAAGCAATAAGTACAAGCCTACATGGCTCTTCACCAGGCCCTCTGATTAAAGATTATAGCTTTCAGCTTATTACTTTTATGTAACTTCTGACTGATTGTAATAACAGTGTGTCTCTGACTCTTGTGTTTGCTCTTAGAACTCTTTTTCTCTTGTGGACCTGCCATGTGATATGATAGTTTTTGCTTTATCTTATTATATTTGTTAATGTTTTGTTGTTATCTTAGAAGCCTGTTATCTTATAAAGTAAGGCAGAAAGGGAGTGGATCCAGAGGAGAGGGGAAGTAGGAAGGAACTGGCAGGAGTAGAGGGAGAGAAAATTGCAATCAGGGTATATTGTATGAGAAAAGAATCTACTTTCAAGAAAATAAAAGTGAAAGAAAAAGCCATTTATTTGAGACTTCTTTGCTGTTGTCATACAGGCACTTAGAGCTATAGTGTTCTCTCTTAGAACTGCACTCATTGTGTCCTTTAGGTTTTGTTATTTTGTATTTTAATTTTCATTTGTTTCTAGTAATTTTCTACATTTTTTCCTGATTTCTTCAATATTCCAATAATTGTTCAATAATGTATGTTTAATATCCATGAGTTTGTGTGTTTTCTACTGTTGATTTCTATTTTCCTGTGTGGTCATATAATACATAAAGTTATTTCAGATTTCTTTTATTTTATGCATCACATCTTAACATGTGATCAAGTATAGTGTAAGTTCCATGCACTGCAAAGAAGGAGGCATATTCTGTAATGTTTAGGTGGCATGTTCTTTAAATGCTGATTAATTTCATTTGCTCCATAGAATAATTTAAACCCAGTGTTTCTGTAGGTCTTTTCAGTAACCTACAGGATGCAGTACTTAAGTCACCTCCTTTTACTATGTTGGGGTTAATCTGTGATTTTAAAGCTTTTAGTATTTGTTTTATGAGTTTTTGTGCAACAGTGCTCAGTGTGAATGTATTTCAAATTATAATATTCTCTTGATAAATGGCTCTCTTAATTAGCATGAAGTAACTTTGTCTCTTCTGACTAATGTTAGTTTGAAGCCTGTTTGGTCTGATATCAGCATAGTGACACATGATTCTGGGTAATATGGCAGACAAGAAATCAGATAATAACAAATGGTTGGTTACAGATTGCTTATTAAAGAGAGCACAAATATTTAATCACCCCATCTGCTACTTTTGCAATCCATAAACTGATCAGATCAACAGCCTAATAAACCTCTTCTACCATATACCCCACAAAAGTTTTCTATCATAGGACTGGACTTGCAGCTGGAACAACAATGAAAGGAGCAACCACTACCATAGTGGCACGTTACCCCAGATAAATTTGATTAAGAGACACTATCAGGAAATCAAAAATATTATTGTTGGAAGATACTTCACAGAAAGTGCTCCAGCAACTTCTGCCATGGCTACCATCAGTGCCCAAACAGGGATAGTTAAGATTTAAGGAAATAATTCCATATTTAAACATGGTTTTGGCATCAGGAAATCACAAGCTGTGTCAAACTCCTTGTGAATGTAACAATTGTGACTGAGCAGAGTTTGATTCTGCCATCCATAGCCCGAAGAACTGTCAAGACATCTCTATACTAAACAGAAACTGAAAAGAATGACACTTTTTTATTACAACAGGGAGTACACTCCAGTCCAGAAACAATAAAATGAAGCAATGGATTGCTCAAAGAAAGGGAATCAGCTTTTAGCCCAGGGATCTCATTTGCTTATATTTCTACCCAGGTCTCATTTTTCTCAATGGTTATTTTTTAACTACCATTAATTCCATTTTTTATATCTCTATCCACATCTCCTTCCCCCTCTACAGCTATTTCTTTTCTACATAGAAGAGGAAGGAATTGTAGCAGGCCAACACTGTCCTCTACTGTTTGTACCCTCTGCTATTTTGTTCTCTATCTCCTTTTCTTTCCCTTTCTTTTTGAAAACTTTCTCCCTTCTTTTCTCTTTTTCTGTAGCCATTCTTCTTACTGTAACATCTACCAAAGCCTCACAGATGAATTGTGTTATGATAATGGATACATATATTATCTTTCCCATCTTCTTTTAGTTTTTATTAAACAACACTCCCATGGATCTACTTCATTTGTTCCTTGTACTTAAATATTCCTAGTTCTATGTAATCTCTCTGTACTCCATTTCTTCCTTTCTAATATATATATATATATATATATATATTATATAAAATCACTATCATTGCTTCCCTCTTCTATATCCTGTTACATTCATATTAACATAATCATATACAAATTCCCTTCCAGGTTCTTTGGTCCATAAACCAATTGGTACATTTTAAGCATCAGTTTTATAGTCACTTGTTAATCTATTGTCAATATGGCTTGTCTATTGGACAATGACTGTTTCTACAGACTTTTCCCAGCCCACAGGAACAAACTAGAGACAGAACTCGGTACCTGGAGTGTCAATCTGTCATAGCAAAACATTAACACAATGATACAACAACCTAGTCTATCCTGAACACTGCATACACATCCACTGAAAGAGTAGAGAAAACTAGAATTAAAAGGAAAAAAATCGCAACAGATCATAACAAGTACTCTAACATCACATGAGAAGACCCAAAACAAGTCTCACACAATACATAAAAATTGAAACACCATGCATTTTTATCTCACAAAAATTGAATAAAACAAATCAACAGAAAAAGAAACTACTGAAAAATATGTAAACCTGTGGATATTAAACAATACACTATCAAATGATGAATGGTCATTGCAAAAATCAAGAAGGAAATATAATTGTTCCTAGAAAGAAATGTGAATGAATGCACAACATATTTACAAAAATGGGAATCAATGAAGAATGAAGTTTATAGTTCTAAATTCCTAAATTATATAATCAGAGATCTGAAATAACCTGATGATGAACCTTAAGGCATTTTTAAAAATAAGAACAAACTAATCTCCAAGGGAATAGGTGACCTTAAATGATGGAGATCAATGCAGAAATTAATGAAATAAGTGAAAAAATAAAGAATGGTTCTGTGAAAAAAATAAAGAAAATTCTTAAAGCTGTAGTAAAACTAATCAAAAGAATAGGAGAGAAGACTTAAAATACTAAAATTAGATTGAAAATGGAGACATTATAACCGATACTGAGGCAAATTTAGAGAATCATAAGTCCACACATTAAAAGTTTATATTCTGTTAAATTTAAATTTCTAAAACAAATGGGTAAATTTGTAGATGCACTTAACTGGTGTTAAGTTACTGGTGTTAAACTAAGATGAAATAAATAATTTAACCAGCTCTATTGAATTCAGTGCAATAGAAATAGCAACTAAAATTTCCAATAAAAACACTCAGTGACTGAAGGATTCAGCACATAATTCTACCAGACCTTCAGTGAAAACTGGCTTAGTACAGAAACTATTCAGATTATTCCATAAAATATAAAAGGAAGAGACATTTCTGAACTCTTATTATGAAGCCACTGTTACGCTGGTACCAAATGATCTCATAAAATAAGAGAATTATGGGCCAATCTCCCTGATGAATATTAATATGGAAATATTCAATAAAATATTTGCAAACCATTTCATAGACCTATCAGATAATTCGTCATGGTCAAGTTGGCTTCATCACAGAGATACTAGGATGATTCAACATACATGACTTGATTCACAACATAAATATACCAAAGGATAGAAATCATATGATCATTTCAATTGATGTAAAGATAGACTTTGATAAAATTCAGCACTCTTTCATGAAAGAAGTCTTGGAGAGCCTAGGGATGGAGGATATATATCACAGCATAATAAAGATTGTCTATGATAAACTAATAGCCACCATCATATTAAATGGAGAAAATCTCAAAGCTTTCCCAAGAAGATCAGGAAGAAAATATGGCTGTCTATATTTACCAAACCCATTCAACGTAGTTCTTGAAGTCTCAGATACAGCAATGAGACAAGATAAGGAAATGAAAAAGGCCATGAACAGCAAAGGGAAAATTCAAAGTAACCCTATTTGTAGGTGATATGGTTCTATACATGATAGATGCCAAAGAGTCTATCAGAAAAAAAAAACTCTTAGAGCTGATTTTCATAAAAGTGCCATCTTACAAAATTAATATAAAAGTCACTAATCTTCCTATATACCAAGATAGACTGAGAAAGAATCCAGGGAAACAACCCCTTTCATAATAGCTTCAAAACTATAAACTATCTTAGAATAACATAACTCAGGCAGTAATCCCTCATATAATGAAACGTTTAAAACAATAAAGAAAGGAATTAAAGAAGATATAGACAGATTGAGAGACTACTCATATGCGTGGATTTGTAGGATAAATATAATGAAAGTGAACATCTTACAGAAGGAAATCTACAGATTCAATGCAATCACCATCAAAATTCTAACATGACTCTTTACAGAAATTGATAAAGTTAATAAAGAAATCTTAAAATTCATGTGGAAGCACAAAGAATTCTGGGTAGCCCAGACAATTCTGGCCAATAATAACACTGCTGGAAATATCACCATTCCTTCTTTAAAGCCATACTACAGAGCCCTACCAGTAAAAGTGGCATTGCTTCTGTCCTAAAAGAACCAATAAATGGACTAGTGGAATAGAATTCATAAATTCAGATATAAGTGAACATGTGTGCACCTACCCAAGTTTTTCCTGATAAACCAAAATCAGGCTAGAAAAAGTACTCAATAATTAAGATCACTTTCTTCTCTTTCAGAGGACCCTAGTTTGGTTCCTAGCACACACAATGGATGACTGTCTTAGTTAGGGAGTCTATTTATATGAAGAGACACCATGAGCAAGTCATAATGAAAAACATTTAATTAGAGATGGCTCACAGCTTCAGAGGCTTAGTTCATTATCATCATAGCAGGAAGCATGGTAACTTGCAGGCAGACATGATGCTAAAGAAGGAGCTGAGAGTTACACATCTTGACCTGGAGGCAGCAGAAGGATACTGTCACACTAGACCTAGCTTGAGCACATAAGACCTTAAGGCTCACCCTCACAGTGACACAACTCCTCCAACAAGGCCATACCTACTCAAGGCCACACTTCCTAAGAGTGCCACCCTCTATGACCAAGCATTCAAACACATTAATCCATGGGAACCATTCCTATTTAAACCACCACATTCCACTCCCCAGCCTCATAGTTTTGTAGCCATAGCATAATGCAGAAATGTATTGTCTAATTTCAGAAGTCCCCACACTCTATTACAGTCTCAACAAAGTTTAAAAGTCCAAAGTTCAAAGTTTCTTCTACAATTTATACAATCTTTTAACTGTAACCCCTAAAAATCAAAATAAGAAAAGTACAGATCATATACTTCCAACCAATAATGACACAAATGGGTGGAAAGGGAGCATAGGGAGGAAATACTGGACCAAAGCAAAACTGATCCGCATCACCATGTCTGATGTCAAAGTGCTCTTCAGATATCCAGCTTTTTTGACTGCAACACACTTCACTCTCTTGGGCTGGTTCCGCTCCCTGTTAGCAGCTCTCCTCAATAGGTGCCCCATGGCGCTGTCATCTTCAACATTTTGGGATCTCCAACGCAAACTATGCTTCACCATCACAGCTTCACACAATGGCCTCCCTGGACCTTCATGAAGGGACACCCCTGAAACATGCCTGGCCTCAGCTGCTTTTCTGAGTCACAGAGGGAGATTCCATAATTCTTTTATCTTTAACTCTAAACCCAGAACTATGTGGCCAAAATTCTGCTGCTAGCAGTGGCTGGAACATGGCTCTCTCATTCAATTACATCTTCACTAGTTTTCTGTTTTGGATGATTTCCTTCATTACCTTTGCTTGGTGGTCCTGAAACTTTCTGTGTAGACCAGGCTGATCTCAAACTCAGAGGTCCACCTGCTTCTACCTCTGGAGTGCTTGGATTAAAGGGATGCACCACCATATCAGGCTCTGATCTTCCCTTTAATTCCTTTTCACAAGTTGGAAGCTTAGTTGTGTAGAATCTTTCCCTGAGGTCTCCATTCCCTTTATTCCACTCAACATCAAGCTTTCCTTTAATTTCTTTATCTCCTTGAACACAGGATTTATTTCCATTGTATTTCCTGGTACCTCCTTTCTCATTGAACTGTACACATACTATAATTAGTGAGTCTATGGCAACCTTTACTATTCAAATCACCACATTGGCTCACAACCTATCATATCTGACACCAGCTCTGGGGAACCTGGTGCTCTGTTCTGACATTTATGGGTACTATAATCAAGTGAATATATCCAGATAGAATCACAAAAGTACACATGGTTAAGGATAAAGTATGTTTTTAAAGAATCCAAAATTATGCTATTGGAGAAAAAGGAGCATCTTTAGAAAACGGGGAAGGGGAAGTTATATATTAATTAAATTTGATCCTTCTCTCTCAATCTATATACAAATCATTTCTAAATGAATTTCAGACTTCGTTACACTTGAAACTTCTAGAAGAAAGAATAAGGCAGTGCACTTCCTGATATCTGCTCAGTTAAGACTTTCTGAATAATCCCAGAAATAAAAGCAATAAACAATACCAATAAGTGGAACATCATAAAATTTAAAAGCTTCTATGTAACAAAGAGCACAGTCATTTGAGTAATGAGGCAGACTACAGAATTATATATATATATATATTAGTCAATTAGACAACTGACAGAAGATTAGGGTTTTGAATATATAAGGAACTCAAAAACCTAAACTCAGAAAACAACCAAATTATAAAGTTAAACTTAACTGTGAGTACTCAGAAGAAGATACACAATGGCTAAGAAATACTTTAACAAATTTTCACCATCTTTAGCCATCGTGAGATTGCAAATTAAAACAGATTTGAAATTTTATCTTACTACAGTTAGAATGACTACAATTAAGAAAACAAAAGACAACAAATGCTAGTGGGGATAGGAACAAAATGAAACCCTTACACACTGTCAGTTTGAATGTAAATTGGTGTAGTCAATATGAAAACTCTTATGGCAGTTCTGCAGAAAATTCAAACTAGATATACTGTACAAACCAACTATTCCACTCCTGGGCACACAGCCGAAGGACCCTATGTCCCACTACATAGACATAATTATACCAATGTTCATAGTTGCGCTATTCACAATAGTAAGGATACAGAAAGAGCCAAGGTATTCATCAAGTGATGAATAGAGAATAAAAAACATGGTATCTATGTGTGATGAAATTTTGTTCAATTGTTATGTTACTCGGGGTTCTCTAGAGTCACAGAACTTATTAAATGAATATCTCTCTATATATATATACATAAATTTATACATATAAATATATATTAATGTATACATATAAATATATATTAATGTATATATATTAATATATAAATGACTTACAGACTGCTGTCCAACTAATCCAACAATTGCTATTAGTGAATGGAAAGTCCCAGAGTCTAGTACTAGCTCAGTTCCAAAAGGCTGGATATCTCAGCTGGTCTTCTGTATATGCTGGAATTCTGAAGAACTAGGCTCCAACAATAGTAAAGAGGTGGATATGCTGGCAAGGCAAGGACAAGTGGGTAAAGAAGAACTAACTAATCCTTCTTCCATTATCCTTACATTGGCTTCCAGTAGAAGATGTGACCCAACTTAAAGGTATGTCTTCCAATTTCAAGATCTAGATGTGTCATCCTGCCTCAACATCTGGATCAAAACCCTGTGCTTCCAGTCACAAGATCCAGATCAAAGTCATGTTGTTTTCCTGTCTCAAGATCCATTCATTCCAGATGTAGTCAAGTTGACAACCCACAATAGCCATCACAGTTTTAAAGAAATAATACATGAAAATCACTGGTTAATGGATGCAGCTTGAAAACATTAACAAAGATTACTCAGACTCAGAAAGATGAATATACATTTTGTTACATATGTATGTATCATAACTCGAATACTAAGGTTTGTGCATTTTATTTTAAGAGCCTATAGAATTCAGGAAACTAGAAAGGTACTATTTGTGGAGAAGAAAAATGAAGATATTAAGGAAGGAGCTGCCAGTAGAATGCTGGCATTGCAAGATATACCCATAGATGCCATAGTGACACAGATGCTATGACTTTTTCCAGATGATTTTTAATTAGATTTAAAGTCAGTTTCATAGGAAGAAGCTCACTCCAGTATCAGGTCTGAGAAACCTCCCTTTGAGTTGTTTATCAAGAGATTCTAGGATACTTCCAAATCAGTACAGTCCTTGTTTTCTTTACTTGCCTCCCAAAGATTGAAGATATGACCTTATTGCTAGAGACACCATGTAATTTGGACACAGGACTTGGAACATTAAAGCTTGAGTTAACCTGAATGCCTTATATTTCTTTTTAATTAAAATAATAAGAACTAATTTTCATAATACATATTAAAGGAAAAATACAAGGGGCTATTACAATCTTAAATATATGCATGAAATATAGGAATATCCAGTTTTCTAACAGAAATATTTTTTCCATTGTTTTGTTTTATTTTTTCCATTCAAAAACATAATTAAAGAAATAAAATTTTTACCTTTCTTCCCCTTCTCCCGGTCCCCTCCCACTATCTCCCC
>PVIU01035207.1:0-10577 GCA_004026605.1 Ondatra zibethicus | reverse complement strand
TATATATTCCACACTTTCTTGATCCATTCTTCCATTGAGGGGCACCTAGGTTGTTTCCAGGTTCTGGCTATTACAAATAATGCTGCTATGAACATAGTTGCACAAATGCTTTTGTAGAATGATTGGGCATCTCTTGGGTATATTCCACAGAGTGGTATTGCTGGCTCCTGAGGTAGGTTGATTCCCAATTTCCTGAGAAATGGCCACACTGATTTCCAAAGTGGTTGCACAAGTTTGCATTCCTACCAGGAATGGATGAGTGTTCACACACCACATCCTCTCCAGCATAGGCTATCATTGGTATTTTAGATTTTAGCCATTCTGACAGGTGTAAGATGGTATCTCAAAGTTGTTTTGATTTGCATTTCTCTGATCACTAAGGAAGTTGAGCATGACCTTAGGTATCTTTTGGCCATTCGTACTTCTTCTGTTGAGAATTCTCGGCTAAGATCATTACCCCATTTTTTAATTGGGTAATTTAGAGTTTGAATGTCTAGTTTCTTGAGTTCTTTGTATATTTTGGAGATCAGACCTTTGTCCAATGTGGGGTTAGCGAAGATTTTCTCCCATTCAGTAGGATGCCTTTTTGTCTTAAAGACTGTGTCCTTTGCTTTACAGAAGTTTCTCAGTTTCAGGAGGTCCCATTTATTCATTATTGCTCTTATTGTCTGTGCCACTGGGGTTTTACATAGGAAGTGTTCTCCTGTGCCATGTTTGCAGGCTACTTCCCACTTTCTATTCTATCAGGTTAAGTGTGGTCGGATTAATATTGAGGTCTTTAATCCATTTGGATTTGAGTTTTGTGCATGGAGATAAGTAGGGATCTATTTTCATTCTCCTACAAGTTGACATCCAGTTATGCCAGCACCATTTGTTAAAGATGCTTTCATTCTTCCATTGTATACTTTTAGCTTCTTTGTCAAATATGAGGTGTTCATAGGTTTGTGGATTAATATCCGGGTCTTCAATTCAATTCCATTGGTCAACGTCTCTGTTTTTATGCCAATACCAAGCTGTTTTCATTACAGTAGCTCTGTAATAGAGTTTGAAGTCAGAGATGGTAATGCCTCCTGAAGTTCCTTTATTGTATAGGATTGTTTTGGCTATCCTGGGCTTTTTGTTTTTCCATATAAACTTAGTTATTGTTCTCTCAAGTTCTGTGAAGAACTTTGTTGGGATTTTGATGGGGATTGCAATGAATCTGTAGATTGCCTTTGGTAGAATTGCCATTTTTACTATAGTGATCCTACCAATCCAGGAGCATGGGAGCTCCTTCCATTTTCTTGTATCCTCATCAGTTTCTTTCTTCCAGGTCTTAAAGTTCTTGTCAAATAGATCTTTTACTTCCTTGGTTAGAGTTACCCCAAGATACTTTATGCTATTTGTGGCTATCGTGAAAGGTGATGTTTCTCTGATTTCCCTCCCTGTTTCTTTATCCTTTGTGTATAGGAGGGCTACTGATTTTTTTGAGTTGATTTTATATCCTACCTCATCACTGAAGGTATTTATCAGCTGTAGAAGTTCTTTAGTAGAGTTCTTGGGGTCACTTATATACACTATCATATCGTCTGCAAATAACGAAAGTTTGACTTCTTCCTTTCCAATTCGAATCCCCAAGATCTCCTTATTCTGTCTTATAGCTATTGCTAGAACTTCAAGCACTATATTAACAAGATAAGGGGAGAGTGGATAGCCCTGTCTTGTTCCTGATTTTAGTGGAATCGCTTTGAGTTTCTCTCCATTTAATTTGATGTTAGCTGTCGGCTTGCTTTATATTGCTTTTATTATATTTAGATATGAACCTTGTATCCCTAATCTCTCCAAGACCTTTATCATAAAGGTGTGTTGAATTTTGTCAAATGCCTTTTCAGCATCTAATGATATTATCATATATTTTTTTTCTTTCAGTATATTTATATGATGGATTACATTGATAGATTTCCGTATGTTGAACCAGCCCTGCAACTCTGGGATGAAGCCTACTTGATCATAATGGATGATCTTTTTGATGTGTTCTTGGATTCTGTTTGCCAGTATTTTATTGAGAATTTTTGCATCGATGTTCATGAGTGAGATTGGTCTGTAATTCTCTTTCATGGTTGCGTCTTTGTGTGGTTTTGGTATCAGGGTAACTGTAGCTTCATTAAAAGAGTTTGGCAATGACCCTTCTGTTTCTATTATGTGAAACACATTAAGGAGTATAGGTATTAGCTCTTCTTGGAAGTTTTGGTAGAATTCTGCATTAAAACCATCTGGTCCTGGGCTTTTTTTGGTTGGGAGATTTTTGATGACAGCTTCTATTTCTTCCCGACTTATAGGTATATTTATATTGTTCACCTGGTCTTGATTTAATTTCGGTATATGGTATTTATTTAAAAAACTGTCCATTTCTTTTACATTTTCCAATTTTGTGGCATACAGGCTTTTGTAGTAAGACCTAATGATCCTCTGAATTTCCTCAGTGTCTGTTGTTATGTCCCCCTTTTCATTCCTGATCTTGTTAATATGAGTGTTCTCTCTTTGCCTTTTGATTAGTTTGGATAGGGGTTTGTTGATCTTGTTGATTTTCTCAAGGAACAAGCTCTTTGTTTCATTGATTCTTTGGATTGTTTTCTGTGTCTCTATTTTGTTGATTTCAGCCCTCAGTTTGATTATTTCCAGTCTTCTACTTCTCCTAGGTGAGTCTGCTTCTTTTTTTTCCAGAGCTTTAGGTGTGCTGTTAAGTCACTAATGTGTGCTTTCTCCGTTTTCTTTATGTGGGCACTAAGTGCTATGAACTTTCCTCTTAGCACTGCTTTCATAGTGTCCCATAGGTTTGGGTATGTTGTGTTTTTATTTGCGTTGAATTCAAGGAATACTTTAAAGTCTTTATTTCTTCCTTGACCCAGGAGTGGTTCAGTAGTTGACTGTTCAGTTTCCATGAGTTTGCAGGCTTTCTAGGGGTGGAGTTGTTTTTAAATTCTAACTTTACTCCATGATGATCCGATAAGACACAATTGGTTACTCAAATTTGTTTGTATCTGTGGATGTTTGCTTTGTTACCAAGTATGTGATCAATTTTCGAGAAGGTTCCATGAGATGCTGAGAAGAAGGTATATTCTTTCCTGTTTGGGTGGAATGTTCTATAGATGTCTATTAAGTCCATTTGTTTTATTACATCTGTTAGTTCTCTTATTTCTCTGTTAAGTTTCTGTCTGGTTGACCTGTCCGTTGGTGAGAGAGGAGTGTTGAAATCTCCTACTATTAGTGTGTGGGGTTTGATGTGTGCTTTGAGTTCTAGTAATGTTTCCTTTACACATGTGGATGCTTTTATATTACGGGCATATATATTCAGGATTGAGACTTCATCCTGAAGGATTATTCCATTTAAGACTATAAAATGTCCATCTACATCTCTTCTGATTGATTTTAGTTTGAAGTCAATTTTGTTCAATATTAGTATAGCCACACCTGCTTGTTTCTTAGGGCCATTTGATTGAAAAACCTTTTCCCAACCCTTTATTCTGAGATAATGTCTGTCTTTGTGGTTGCGGTGTGTTTCTTGCAAGCAACAGAATGTTGGATCATGTTTTCGTATCCATTCTCTTAACCTGTGTCTTTTTATAGGTGAATTGAGTCCATTGATATTAAGTGATATTAATGACCAGAGGTTATTAACTGCGGTTATTTTTTTAGGGTTGTAGAGTTTGTGTGTTTCCCTTCTTTGAGTTGTACTAGTGGAGGGCTGTTAGATGTCTGTGTTATTATGGGTGTTGCTTGATTCCTTTAGATGTGGTTTTCCTTCTAGTACTTTCTGTAAGGCTGGGTTTGTGGCTATGTATTGCTTAAATTTGTTTTTATCCTGAAATACCTTGTTTTCTCCATTGATGGTGAATGAAAGCTTTGCTGGGTATAGTAGTCTGGGCTTGCATCCATGGTCTCTTAGTGTCTGCAGCACATCTATCCAAGACCTTCTGGCTTTCATGGTTTCCATAGAGAAGTCAGGTGTAATTCTGATTGGTTTTCCTTTATACGTTACTTGTCCTTTTTCCTTTGCAGCTCTTAGTAATCTTTCTTTATTCTGTATGTTTTGTGTTTTGATTATTATATGGCGAGGGGATGTCCTTTTTTGATCCAATCTATTTTATGTTCTGTATTCTTCTTGTACCTTCATAGGCATATCCATCTTTTGGTTGGGAAAGTTTTCTTCTATAATTTTGTTGAATATATTTTCTGGGCCTTTGAGCTGTGCTTCTTTTCCTTCTTCTACCCCTATTATTCTTAGGTTTGGTCTTTTTATGGTGTCCCAGATTTCCTGGGTGTTTTGTGTTAAGAATTTACTGGATTTCTTGTTTTCTTTGATCAATGAGTTTATTTTCTCCTTCGTATCTTCAGTGTCTGAGATTCTTTCTTCTATCCCTTGTATTCTGTTGGTTATACTTGTCTCTGCCGTTCCTGATCATTTACCCAGATTTTCCATCTCCAGCCTTCCTTCGGTTTGTGTTTTCTTCATTGCCTCCATTTCAGTTTTTATGTCTTGAACTGTTTCCATTACCTGTTTGATTGCTTTTTCTTGGTTTTCTAGGGTATCTTTGAGGAATTTATTCATTTCTTCTAACTTTGTGTTAGTTTTCTCATACCTTTCTTCAAAGGTGTTTTCCCCCTCTTCTTTAAAGGTCTCTATCACTTTCATAAAGTTATGTTTAAAGTCGATTTCTTCTACTTCTTCTGGGTTAAGTTGCTCAGGTTTTCCTGTTGAGTACTCGTTGGTTTCTGGTGTTATCATGTTGCTTTTCAGTTTGTTGGAGGAATTCTTGGATTGACGCCTACCCATCTCTTCCTCTGATTTCAGTCAGGGGAGTCTCAGTGGGTTGGGACCTCCCAGGACGGCTTGTACACACTCACCCCTCTGGATATCTGATCTCAGTGCAGGAAGAGGAAGTCCCTTCTGGACTTCCAATTCTTCTGTACCTCCAATCTCGGCACAGGGAGAGAGATTCTTGGGGTTCCAATGTCCCACAGAGGAAAGGGCAATCTTTCAGGGGTGGGGTGCAGGGTCCTGTTGATCAAAGAGGCCTGCAGGGACCTTACCACCAGGCTTGCACAACCTTACCAGTGTGAGCTGCCTCTGATCTCAGCACAGGAAGAGAGAGTGCTGGGGTACCAAAGCCCCACCGAGGAAAGGGTGATCTTGTGGGGGTGGGTGGAGGGGTGCAGTGTCCTGTGAAACAAAGAGGCCTGGCCTGCGGGGAATCTTACAGCCAGGCGGGCACAGCCCTACCAGTGTGCGCCTCCGATCTCAGCACAGCTTAAATAAAATTAATGAATAAGACGAAACTTCCTATCACTGGGAAAGCAAGAAAGAAAATATTACAGGCAAGTACTTGCCTTTGTAGTTGAGAAAAGATTGTAGAGAAGTCATCAAAAGAAAAGAACCTTTATTTATCAACAGTTAACTGTTGCTAGGTGTGAAGAGGCCTTGGGTCCTCTGTCTGCTCTTATGTAAACCACATATCATGTTGCAAGTGGCCATTACATTATTTGGGCATAGCTTAGAAAGAGTTAGGTGAAGAACTAAGGAAATTTGGATGGAGAAAACACAGTGATGTAGATAGGTTTTGCTAGGAGTTGCAGTGTTTAGAGATTGGGTTTCAGAGTCAGCCATGCTTGTATTCAAACTTTCCCATTGCCATTTCCCAGCTGAGACCTTAAACATGTTCCCTAACTTTGCTGAATGCTAGTTTTTTTGACTTTTAAAACTGTTTTAACAATAATGGCCTCCTTATAGGTCTTTTATCAAATTATAAGAGATAATTTACCTTTTTATGTTGGCTAATTTTAGTAAGTAAAGTATGATAATGATAGCAATGCTAGATTTTCTCCCAGATATTCTTAAACTAACTTGAATCTTCCCAATGATATCACCCATATTTTACAGATAAGGAAATGGAGGCACAGACAAGAGAGATAACTTGCTCAAGGCCACATAGTTACTACATGGTAGAAGAATAAAGGCAAAGGGGCCAAAGTTAGCAGGATACTGAGGAATTCCTAAGAAAACAGTAACTTGAAGAAAGGTTATGGTAGTAGAGGAATTATTGTAGAGAGTACATCATTAGTTTCACAAACCAATGACAAGACTATCACTTTTGATCAGTAGTCAGCATCAGCTATTAAGACAGAAAATAACTTCTTTGTAACTTTGTGTACATGTCACTGGATAATCTTTTTGCATCAAGTAATAGATTTAAGTTGACAATTTCATTAAGGAACACGTAAGAGAAACAGAAGATAAGTGGATGTGTGAGTGGAGACTTTAGTTGGCCTGAAAATGTGGCTCAACCGCAAAGTCCGTATAAAACCCTAGGTTTAACCTAAGCATGCATGCAAGGTGGTTGGGGGTGTCTAGTGGTGCACTTAGTACTTAATTCTGAAATACTAATAATTCTTAATTACCTATTCCTTTATTTAACCAGCATCAGCTTTTCATAGAGTCTAAACAAAATAACCACAGTAGAGAGGAAAGTCTGAAAGTCTTTTGTTTTCTACATTAATTATACCTATGAGAGTCTGGTAGTGTAAAACATGAGTTCATCACAACCCATTCATATTTCCTTGCTTTGTGGATTCATGCCGTGATTGTAGACAAAGTACTAAAGCTTAAATAAATGTCCTCATGATGTTTATCTTTGTTCAACCTTATGGTGTGTTTGAGGGTTGAGATTTCCAACTGACTCAGCAAAACAAACACTTCTAGAGTATTATAAAACACTGGCTTCTAAACACTCCTGCTTAACAGACAGACCTTTGACACTTCCTTCTGATATCCTCTTATTAGGCTTACTAGTGTCATCGTAAATTCCATGATTAGAAAACAGAAGACTTGGAGCCATAAGAGAAACTGTATTTTAAGTTCCTGTGGCTATTTAGGTTTAAAACATTTAAGTTTACTTACTCCATCTTTAAAAGAATTTTAAGCACGCGCTGCTCGGGAGGCTAAGACAGAAGAATTATAGTTTCACAGTGAGCCTGGGTGACTTATTCCATGTCTAAAACTGAAAAGTTAAAAGAGTTAGGAATATAACTCACTTTAGATTGTGAACCTAGTATACATAAGGCCTTGGGTTCAGTCCTTGGCAGCATCTCTCTCTCTCTCTTTCTCTCTCTCTCTCTCTCTCTCTCTCTCTCTCTCTCTCTCACACACACACACACACACACACACACACACACAAAGATTATTATAATTCATCAAAAGAAACAGCAATCAAATAAAGGCACTTCTAATTTGGGTACACTGCTACCATGGATGCCTTGGTCATGGTTCCAATGAGATTCACGTCTTTGTTTGATGAAGTTGAACTACAAACTATAAACTTTTAAACCACTTACTTTTTTGGTATTTAAGATGTTTTAAAAAATATAGGTTCTTTTTTGATGATTTTATTGAGCTATACATTTTTCTCTGCTCCCACCTTTTTCTCCCCTCCCCTAAACCGTCTCCCATGGTCCCCATGCTCCCAATTTACTTTGGAGATCTTGCCTTTTTCTACTTCCCATGTAGATTAGATCCATGTATGTCCCTCTTAGGATCCTCATTGTTGTCTAGGTTCTCTGGATTGTGAAATATAGGCTGGTTTTTCTTTCTTTATGTCTAAAAGCCACTTATGAGTGAGTACATATGATATTTGTCTTTTTGGGTTTGGGTTACCTCACTCAATATGATGTTTTCTAGATCCATCCATGCCTGCAAATTTCAAGATATCATTATTTTTTTTCTGCTGTGTAGTACTGAACTGTGTAGTATTCCATTGTGTAAATGTACCACATTTTCCATATCCATTCTTTGGTCGAGGGGCATTTAGATTGTTTCCAGGTTCTGGCTATAAGAAACAATGCTGCAATGAACATAGTTGAGCACATGTCCTTGTGGTATGATTGAGCATCCTTTGGGTATATACCCAAAAGTGATATTGTAAGCCAGCTACATTTTATGTGAATCAAATGCTATGTGAAGCTGTGATGGTCTGAAGCAAGTTTTAAAGTAAAAAAATTTAAGTAGGTTTTAGTCATCTGTCAATTGGATTCTTCATTGTTTAATATCAGCATTCATTTCATATACTACTTTTGTCTCAAATGTTTATTTATCTTGCTTTAGTTAGTAAAAAATAGACCTTAAACCCTTCTGGAACATGTATTTCCCCAAAGGTTTTAAAATAGCTTGTTATTATAATTCCTTTAATATGCTTTACTGAAATTCTAGTAACCTCTTTTTCTGTCTCACAGATATAACTTGCTTAGAGGTAACATAATTTTCTCGTACTTCCCTACTACCAGGAATTAAGACTTTGCTTAAAAAGACTTTATTTCATCATTCAGTCTCTTATTAAAAAAGAAAAAAAAATAAGAGATAAACTTGTCCTAAAAGGCATTGTGTAAAGATGAAGCATTCCAAGGGAATACTAAAGAACACCCAAAATCTTCCTTATTCATATATTTCCTAATCCAACCAGCAGGTTTTAAATGGGTTTTCACAATATCTTATTTTCTTTGTTTTGTTTTATTGCTTTTTTTGCAAAAGATAAATTGACAAAAATCAGTATGAGCTTGAGTATATAACTCAATTTAGGAGTAATTGCCCAGCATATTCAAAGCCCTGTCTTAGATCCCACCACAGCCTTATACATATTACAATAAAATAATCTTTCAGCAGTTGTAATTTCTCTCTTTTTTGTTCTTTCAATATGGTCTTGTATATTCCAAGGTGACCTCAAAGTCACCATGACTACAAGATCACCTTAATTTCCTGATCCTCATGCCCCCACCTCCAGTATGCTGGGACTACAGGCAAGTATTACTGTGTCCAATTTAATAACTTGCGTGTTTTACTTACTATTTAGCTAAGAAATGTCTTCAGAATTTGTAACAGACTCATGTTACTTACAGAAAAACAGACATTTCATATATATATATATATTTGTGTTTCATATGTTATTCTGTATATAGTTGTAGAGACACACTGTGTGTGAGGGATAGACCGGAAATCAAACCTGGAGTATAGAAGAAGTGCTCTATCACTAAACTACATCTATAGCCCAAAGTATATATGTATATTTCTGTTTTATGATGGCTGTATCTGTATGTACAATTTTATTCCAGAAGAGGCCATCAAATCCAATGTTAGATGGTTGCAGGACACCATGTGACTGCTGGGAATTGAACTCATTTCCTCTTATCTGCTGAGACATCTCTCCAGTCCTGTCCTTTTTTAAAAAATAAAGAATTTATAACTATTTTAAAAAAACAAGAAATTCATACATAACTATTTAAAACATGTCACCTAGAATCTGATTATCATTTAGAATACTTCTATCATTTTTTTTAAAGGTGAATTTGGAACAGATTTTTAAATGATTTCTTTTTTAAATTTAATCAATTAATTAATTTTACATTATCTCCTCCCCTTCTCTTTCCCCAACTCCCCTCTGTCTCCCCCTCAATCCATTACTCCTCTGTTTCTGTTCAGAAAGGGGAAGGGCTTCCATAGGTATCAACAAAGCATGGTGTATCAAGTTGCAGTAAGACTGAGCACCTCCCTTTGTATTTAAATGCTTTCTTGGTATCAAATTAACATATTAGAAAGTCAGAGATCAATATTTGGGATTGCATGGGAGGAAGAAAGTAGAAATTCTGTCATGGGTTTTACCTATTGGTATAGAAAGCATATTGAGTAAAAATAAAAACTATGAGGAAGAACAATAGATATGCCACTTCACCAGTGAGATTCAGAGAGATATTTCCTATGAGTACTGGAACAGAACAGTTCCTTCTCTTAGCTCAGGGTTCCTTCTGGCAAAATATACCTAGAACAATTGATACAGATAATCATAAGAAATTAAGCAATAACACATCATTATCTTCACTACCATCATACACAATATCTAATAATGTTATGATCTCCAATTTATAGGTGAGAAATGTGACATTTTGAGAGTTTAAAAGATACATCTAACTTAGGACATTTGGTAAGTGGCAGAAGACAGATTTTTACTCTGATAGAACATAATAGTGCTGACTGATAGGAAGAATAAAGATGAGACATATAAAAGTTTTCTTCCTGTGCTCTCTTTTGATTGATTTCTCCAAATCTCATTCAAGTCCATCAATGTTTACTTCAGAATGAATGCCATTGCTGTTCAAAGCAGTGTAAAGGGCTTTAGCAAGGGCGGAGCCTAACAGGTGAAGGACAATCTGGGATAGTGTGTTTAACATACAATCAACACACTAAAATAAATTAAAACCATACTGCGAGATCCTCATGCAGGAAAAGGATGCCTTTTAATTTTCATCTATAAATATTTTGCTATGTATATTTGTTAAAGTAAATAACCCTTAAAGACTGTGGATATACCACAGCAGTCAAGTGCTTGCTTAGCAATATGCAAGGCCCAGTTTTCAAATCCAGCATTGAAAGAAATAAAAATCCCAGCTCCAAATTCACCCTTTCATTCAGCCTGGTAGCTTATGTTTGTAATCCTCATACTCAGAAGTTAGAAGCAGGGGTAGTATCATAAGTTTACAATCAATCTGTGCTACATAGC
>PVIU01035206.1:0-10576 GCA_004026605.1 Ondatra zibethicus | reverse complement strand
AGCAATGGATGAGGGTTCCCCTTTTTCCACATCCTCTCCAGCATAGGCTATCCTTGGTGTTTTTGATTTTAGCCATTCTGACAGGTGTATCTCAAAGTTGTTTTGATTTTCATTTCCCTGATCACTAAGGAAGTTGAACATGACCTTAAGTATCTTTTGGGCATTTGAACTTCTTCTGTTGAGAATTCTCTGTTCGAATCATTACCCCATTTTTAACTGGGTTATTTAGAATTTTAATGTCTAGTTTCTTGAGTTCTTTATATATTTTGGAGATCAGACCTTTGTCTGATGTGGGGTTGGTGAAGATCTTCTCCCATTCAGTAGGATTCCTTTTTGTCTTAATGACTGTGTCCTTTGCTTTACAGAAGCTTCTCAGTTTCAGGAGGTCCCATTTATTCATTGTTGCTCTTATTGTCTGTGCCACTGGGGTTATACATAGGAAATGGTCTCCTGTGCCCATGTATTGCAGGCTACTTCCCACTTTCTCTTCTATCAGGTTCAGTGTGGTCAGATTTATATTGAGGTCTTTAATCCATTTGGACTTGAGTTTTGTGCATGTTGATAGATATGGATCTATTTTCATTCTCCTACAGGTTGACGTCCAGTTATGCCAGCACCATTTGTTGAAGATGCTTTCTTTCTTCCATTGTATAATTTTAGCTCCTTTGTCGAAAATCAGGTGTTCATAGGTTGTGGGTTAATATCTGGGTCTTCGATTCGATTCCAGCTTTCAGCTGTGCTGTTAAGTCTTTAATGTGAGCTTTCTTGGTTTTCTTTATGTGGGCACTTAGTGCTATGAACTTTCCTCTTAGCACTGCTTTCATAGTGTCCCATAGGTTTGGGTATGTTGTGTCTTTATTTTCATTGAATTCAATGAAGACTTTAATATCTTCTTTATTTTTTCCTTGACCCAGGGGTGGTTCAGTAGTTGACTGTTCAGTTTCCATGAGTCTGTAGGCTTTCTGGGGGTAGAATTGTTGTTGAATTCTAACTTTATTCCAGAGTGATCCAATAGTACACAGGTGGTTACTCCAATTTTTTTTTGTATCTGTGGATGTTTGTTTCGTTACAGATTATGTGTTCAATTTTTGAGAAGATTCCATGAGATGCCTAGAAGAAGGTATATTCTTTTCTGTTTTTGCGGAGTGTTCAATAGATGTTTGTTAAGTCCAAGAACCTTCTGTTTTTCATGGTTCCCATAGAGAAGTCAGGTGTGATTCTGATAGGTTTCCCTTTATATGTTACTTGTCCTTTTTCTTTTGCAGCTCTTAATATTCTTTCTTTATTCTATATGTTTTGTGTTTTGATTATTATACGGTGAGGGGATTTTTTTTGATCCAGTCTATTTGGTGTCCTGTATGCTTCTTGTACATTCATAGGAATATCCTTTAGGTTGGGAAAGTTTTCTTCTATAATTTTGTTGAATATATTTTCTGGGCCTTTGAGCTGTAATTCTTTTCCTTCTTCTACCCCTATTATTCTTAGGTTTGGTCTTTTCATTGTGTCCCAGATTTCCTGGATGTTTTGTGTTAAGAATTTGTTGGATTTGTTGTTTTCTTTAATCAATGAGTTTATTTCCTTCATAGTATCTTCAGCATCTGAGATTCTTTCTTCTATCACTTGTATTCTGTTGGTTATACTTGTCTCTGTAGTTCCTGTTTGTTTACCCAGATTTTCCATATCCAGCCTTCCCTCGGTTTGTGTTTTCTTTATTACCTCCATTTCATTTTTCAATTCTTGAACTGTTTCCATTACCTGTTTGATTGATTTTTCTTGGTTTTCTTGGGTATCTTGAGAGCTTTATTCATTTCTTCTATGTTTTTGTTTGTCTTCTCCATTTCTTTAAAGGAGTTTTTCACATCCTGTTTAATGGTCTCTATCACTTTCATAATGTTACGTTTAAAGTCGATTTCTTCTACTTCTTCTGGAATAGGGTGTTCAAGTCTTCTTGTTGCATGATCACTGGATTCTCGTGTGGTCATGATGCTTTTCCTGTTGTTGGAGGAATTCTTGCATTGGCACCTGCCCATCTCTTCCTTCAAATGCAGCCAGGAGAGTCTTGGTATACTGATCCAATCTTTGCTGTGACTGACTGTGTACTTGGGGAATTTTCTTGCTCTGCCCTCTCTTAGGGCTCCTAGGCACTGCAGTCAGTTGTGCTGGTGGATCTAAGAACCCTGAAGATGGAAAGGAGTGCCCTCTGACTGGATTTCCTCAGTGCAGGAGCAGGATCTGTTCCTGGGCCAAGAACCTTGCAGACAATAGGGCAGGCTTGGGGGAGGCAGGGTCTTGTGGAACAAAGAAGCCCCTGCAGCAGGAGCTGGAGGTGCTCTGCACTCCCTTCGGGGGGACCTTCCGGCTTGGCAGGCACACACTCACCCCTCTGGATCGATCTCCTCAGCACAGGAACAGGGACTTCTGGTAGTTCAAGGACCCCGCAGAGGAAAGGGCGAACTTCTTCAAGATTTCTTAACCTCTGAAAACGTTGGTATTTCCTTGGCTTTATTATTAGACTAGGAACGTCTTCTGAAGGGGATTACATTCAGGGTCCTTTTTGGAAACAAACAAACAAACAAAAACCAACTTCCTATTATGTATACATCATGAAACTCTGATATTTCAGTATTTTGATCTCATGATATTTTGTGTACTGATGCTTCATTTTGTTTAATGTTTTATGTTTAATTTGCCTCAGAATGGTCCAATGGTGATTGGCTTGAAGCCCCAGGAAGCCAGCGACAGGCTTATTATGTTTCAGGTAACCTTTACATTTCTACAAACTTGAATATCTTGTCATATTTTAAGCACACCATAAAGAGTAAAAATTCTATTGTATGACTGAGGATGTACTTACATTATAAAACATAATTTGCTGTGGTCACAATTAGAAGTACTTTCAGATAAATAATTATCTCATTTTCCACATTACTTACATGTGTTCCCAGTTTGTGCCCTCTTGCTTGTTTTATCGTCTGTTAGCCTGTGTGTAAATCATTCTGATGGAGTTCATCACTTGTGTGTGTGTTTGTTTTTTTTTTATTATCAGAATCAGTTTGATAACGTATATCGTAAGTATATCACCTACACCGGAGGAGAGGAACTTTTTGGTTTGCCAGTTACTCAGTATCCTCAGCTTCTTGAGATAAAGAAGCAGCTAAATCTTCTACAGAAAATATACACCCTGTACAACAGCGTCATAGACACCGTGAATAGTTACCAGGACATCCCGTGGTCAGAAGTGAATATTGAAAAAATCAACAACGAGCTCTTAGAATTCCAAAGCAGGTCAGAGGTCAAATGCATTGCATTCACAGAGCCCTTGAGATCTTGGTTTAATGCTTGTGTGTGGGGGGGCTTCTGTGCTACCGCAGGTGTTTCAGGAACGTGACAGTCCTGCAGCTCCGCCGTCACCTGTTGGTGTCATCTGTGTGTCATGCTCTCTTATTGCTTTCCCTGTGTGTGCACAATGAATGGAGCCCCTCCTTCAGAACGCTACAAGGGTCTTTCCTGTAGCAGGAAGAGAATCTGTTTGTTTGGGTCACACTCAGAAATACTTGAAGTTTGTGGTACATAGTTTCCTGAATAAAAACAAGTGTCACACTTCCTTTCTGGCATTGTTTGGGAGCCAGTCCCAAGGAAAGTGGAAGGCTATTGGCTATGTGTGAGCCAACAGCTGGAGACTTTATGCTGTGCTGTGTGTTTGGAGAGTTCTCAATTTCATGTTGGCAAAGTTGAAGTGAATTGAAAGATATTTCTTATCCTTTAAAAATAATACGTCCATTTAGGCAATTGTCACAAAAGATTGAAAAAAAATCTCTGATTTAGAGAAAGATTTTTTTTCTGTAATATGTGCCAGTATATAGCTTATGAGTCATGAAATTTCAAAATGAGATAGTGTTTGAGGAGATTATTTTAGATGGAAATGTTAGTAGACCATTTTTCATTGTTTATGTCTGGGCTTTGAATAGTTCAATGGTCTTTCCTGTTGGTTTCTCCCACAGGTGTCGGAAGCTGCCCCGGGCCCTAAAGGATTGGCAGGCCTTTCTGGATTTGAAGAAGACTATTGATGATTTTAGCGAGTGTTGCCCACTGCTGGAGTACATGGCCAGTAAGGCCATGATGGAGAGACACTGGCAGAGGATAGCTGCGCTCACTGGGCACAGTCTGGGTGTGGGCAATGAAGCCTTTAAGTTAAGAAATATTATGGAGGCTCCTCTTCTGAAATACAAAGAGGAAATAGAGGTACAGTTGATAGAGAGCAGAGCAATGCATTCCTGGCCTCCATCCACCAATTCCTCGCTTATTGAATGCCTATTATGGGAAAAGGGTCTATGGTGAAAATATAGAGATGTATTCTTGCTTTTGTAGATTGGTAAATAATGAGTGTAATTAGTTATTCAAATGAAGCTATAGTTATAAACTGTAGCAAATTGCACCAGAAGGAAAGTATGCTGTTTGCTTCAGGAAAGCCTGTGACAAATGACTTGTATGATCTGGGTGCAAGTCTGTCTGGGTGAAAGGAACATGGTTGTATTCTGGAGATTAGAGGGTATGAAAGTGCAGAGAAAACCATTCTAGGCAGAGAGAACATTATTTGTGAAGTGTCTGAAGGTGTTAGAAGAACCAGAAGATGGCTTCGTGGCCATCCGGTATGGGTGAAGAGGGAAGAGAGGCCAGAGAAGTAGAGTGTGTGTTAAACACATCATTGGTTTTGATCTCCAGAGCAATGTGGAGCCACCTGGGCATTGTGTTTTCATGGGGGATGACCAAGTATTGCTTTCTGTAAAGTTCAACCTGATAGTTGTATGTAGAGAGAGGAGGACAAGAAGAAAACGATGGGAAAACCTACTGGGAGATTGGAAGACCGTATCAAGAAAGAGGGAATGGTTTGTTGACAGGAGTGGAGGTCATGGAGCTGGAGAGCAGGGAAGCGGGAGTGGTTTGTTCACAGAGAGCAGAGGTCCTGAAGCTGAAGACTGAAGGGAAGATCCATGGAATTCGTAGGGAGTAAAATAGGACAGAATTTGTTGAAGGTAGGAGGACGATGGAAAAAAAGCAAGATGAGACAGTGATGTACTGTGGATTTCTTTTTGAGAGGGCTGCATGGATCACAGGTCTGCATACTTATCACAGACACAGACAGCATTGTAAGAAATCATATTGAATGACTGGTGTAACGGCCAAGTTTGAAATTTGGGCAGGGTCATGGGTTGTGTTTGTATGAGATTTGAGGGGGGCGGAAACAGATATGGGTTTTGACTAGAGATATGGAGGATACTGAATACATAGACGGAGATGAACTCTTGAGAAAAAGAACACAGTGAGAGGGAGTTATATAAAGACAGGGCTCAGCTATGAGTTTGGGAGATGAAGAAGCTGCAAAGCAGCCTGGGGATGTGGCTGGAGAGCAGCAAAGAACTCAGAGTTTTATCGATTCTCCCCTTTCGCACTGCATTTCTTGTACTGAGAGGAAAACCATAGGCAGAAAATCTTAAGTCTATGATTATATTTTAAATGTAAAAGGATATTGAATCTTGTTTTGCTGTTTATTTTTCTGACATGGATGGAAAATTTTAGAAATTAAGGTTCTATTTACACATAACTTCATCCTCTCCCTCTACTTATATGTACACAGTAACACCATTTATGACATTGTATTTGATATTTGGAAATGTACTTGCTTTAGACAAATATGAAATAACTAAGAGATAATTAAGAGTCTGGGCTTAGACTATTAATAAGACATGTAGCTTTCCTGGAATAAATGAGAACTTCCCGTGTCGATAGGACATCTGCATTGGTGCAGTGAAGGAGAGAGACATTGAACAAAAGCTGAAACAAGTGATCACCGAGTGGGACAACAAAACGTTGACATTCAGCAGCTTTAAGACCCGTGGAGAACTCCTCCTGAGAGGAGACAGCACCTCAGAGGTCATCGCCAGCATGGAGGACAGCTTGATGCTGCTGGGCTCGCTCCTGAGCAACAGGTAGGGAAGCTGTTTTCCTTGTTTTTGAGATGTACAAAGGCCGTGGTTTCATTTCATTATTCTCTGTGGGGCCTGTCCAAGGCACCGACTGGACAGAGTGGCTCCTGTAATTAGCCCCTTGCACTGCACTGGATGTTTGGTCTTTGCTCCTGACGAGCCTCCCTGCACAGCTGACAGGGCAACAAGTTGCAGACCCCAGTGGGAGTGCTCTTCTGAGTCCTGGAATCGCTCTGCTTTCAAACCTTTTTAATCAAAATCCTTTCTGATCTAGAAGCATTTAGCTGTGTGCATACTTTACTGATGACAGATCAAGACAGCATGAAGAACGGCACAGACAGAAACAAGTCTGACATTTCTGTTTGGCCATTTGTTTGTAGCAGCAAAACAAGCCCGTGTTGACATGGAAACTGTAGGCTCATATTTCTCAATGAACTTACTTCTCTTTACTTTTCCCCAAATAGTTTACTGTACACTAAAATCTCAAAGATAGGATAATTTTGTATGAGTATCACTGGGATATGAATGTATTGTGCCTTTCTGGGTTTAAAATATCACCCCATATATATATGTCTAAAAATACTTTTTTGAGACAAGGTCCTGTTATGTAGTCTAGGATGGCCTTGAACTTGTGGTTTTCTTGCCTCTGCATCCTGAGCACCATAATTTCAGGCATTCACCTTCTGTAAATCAACAATTTAATATTTAATGTTATTTCAGTAAAATTCTTGATATTTTCATTTATTTGGCACACCTGATGAGTGATATGGACTATAAAATTTAGTCTTTGGACTCTTGATAGTGTTGTTTGGGCTGTTCAGTATTTGGTGAGTTTTAATAAACTCAGGCCTTATACAATGTAACTAGAAAGAATAATGGTGATCTGAATGATAGCACACGCAGAGAGACAGAACAAGCGTGCATAAATATTAAGTAAATGATCTGATTTGTGTTAGGGATGCAGGAGTATTTATTTTTTTAACCAATGGTATCTATACTTCAGAGTTGTGTGAGAAACATTTATTCAATTATATGATTATTGACTGTTTATTATAGGCCTGGTATCTGTATATTATGGATTCCACAACAGCATAAGGTTTAATATACTGGTGTGTACACATTGGAATGGCTGGACACAGGAAGGTGGGAAATTAGGAAGTGGTATGGGAGAATGAGGCTAAAGAGTGTCCAGAATGATCATAGCTGAAGCTTGCATTAGTTATCCAGTTTCCATCAATAGTCCTGGAGTCGCCACCAGTGGATGACAATCTATTACTCCTGTGCAATAGGCACAGAACTTAGCAGGGAGAATGTTACATTCCTGGATATCACAACAATGACTTAAATTATCTTTCTCTGGAATCTGGGTGGAGTTACCTCAAGCCTGATTTCTTCCTTAGATTAGCAGTCTTTTGTTGCTATTCATACTCAGGGTAATAGCAGTAAAATCCCAACTAGAAATACTCAGCAGGGTCCTGTTTACTGTGCTATGATGGCAGCACAAAAAAAAAATTAAAAAATACAAGTTAAAAACTGTTTTTAACACTGTTTGTTTTGAACACAACAAAAAACGTGTTTCTTATTTTAGGTACAACATGCCATTCAAAGCTCAGATTCAAAAATGGATTCAATGCCTTTCTAACTCAACAGACATCATTGAGAATTGGATGACGGTTCAAAACTTGTGGGTTTATCTAGAGGCTGTCTTCGTGGGAGGAGACATTGCCAAGCAGTTGCCCAAGGTTCTGGACTTTTCTTTATGATTCCATCAAGTTATCCAATTTGAGAAACATCTAAGAATTGATAACTCCTTAAAGGAAGTAGTACTATTGTAGCCTCCACCGGACCATTGATTTTTGGGCAACTTAGCTTTCCTTTCTGATGTTATTATTCTTCAAAGGAAGTGAGGAATTATGGGAAAGACAGAATGATAATTAGATAATAAAAATGTCATAAAACTGTGATGCCTGATGGGTAACTGAGGATTGAAAAACCCAGAGAATGAATTTCTGTGTCATTGGTATATGTCTTCAGCTAATTTGAAGGGGGAGTTTGGAACAGTGTAAATTTATGGCATAGTTATCTTGACAATGGTAGGATAATTTGTTCTTTTACCACTGACATTTTAAAATAATACATACTATAGAATACATCTAATTATATACGTGCTGTAAATTAAGGGTTGGAAATCTGCAAGAAAAGGCTGTCTCTCTGAGATGTTGGGTATTTTTTTTTAATCAAGTTGTAATTACCTTACCATGCACATATTGGATGCATTTTGAGATTTTTTAAAGACATTTTAAACTAGATTTTAAAAGCCTTTATTTAACTATCTTGAGTTACTTGTAAGGTGAGGACATTTAACATCCTATTTGGATTTCAGGCACATGACTATGTCCACTGTAACTTTCTGCTTGGTTATTTAAGTGAAATGCAGTAGAAATCTGTAAGCCATTTGTAAGGTAGAACATTTTTATTTTGGCCAGCAGGAAGTTCACATACTAAAAATTTAAGTGTTCATTTATGCATTTTTAGCTTTTCTTCTTCATATGTCAGTAGAAACATTCACATATGATAAGGATTAAAGTGACATTTCTTGCTCTTCTATTTGGGAGTCTATGATCATTAGTGGCATATAGGAACTATTAAGGAAGAAAAGGAGGAATAATTATTTCAACAATTGCCAGATAGCCTATTTATTTCCATTTTCTTCTGAAAATGACTGCTTTTGCTATATTATATTAGAATTTTGTGTTAATTTAAAATTATCAATTCTTGGAGAATTATTATTTTGGGGTTTTTGAGACAGGGTTTCTTTGTATATCCCAGGATGTCCTGGAACTTACTGTGTAGATCAGACTGGCCTTGAACTCACAGAGATCCACCCACCTCTGCCTCTCCAGAGCTGGAAGTAAAGGAACTGCATCATCACTGCCTGGTTTTAATTCTTTGAGAATTTTATACAATGTATTTTGATCATATTCACCTTCCTCACTCCTCCCCTAAATCCTCAAAGACCTACCGCCCCTCTCTGCCCACAAGTTCTTGTTCTATTTTCTTTTTATTTTCCAAATACCCCACGGAGTCCGAATTTTGCTCATACACTCTTAGGTGTGGGGTCATCCAGTGGTGTATGGTGGATAAGGCCCACGCTTTTAAAGCAAACTGACTCTCCCTCCTCCAGAAGCCATCGACTTGTTCATAGCTCCTCACAGGGGGAGGTTCATGGAGCCCCTCCCCCTACCATTGCTATAAGGTTGACTGTCTTGTCTTTTGTAGGTCACCATAGCTGCTGTGAGTTAATAAGTGCAGTGGTCCTGCCATGTTCAGAAGACATGATTTCATTCTAGTCTCCTCAACCCCTGGCTCTTTACAGTTATGATGAAATCCCCCTGAGTCTTGAGGGAAAGGAGCAGGATACAGATGTTCCTTTTGTGGCTGAGCGCTGCACCGACACTTATTCTTCACATTCTGATTAGTTACGACTTTCCGCATGTGTGCTGTTATTTTTAAATGCTTAGTATTTCCTTTCTTAACGTATAAGCAATCCAATCTTCTTTATACCTTTGGAAAATAACAACTTCACTCTACTTAGGGATAACCAAGGAGAACAACTGGGTGTTGTCTTTCCTACCCACTCGTCTTGTATAGACAGTTGCTTTCAAGTTCAGTTCCTGTTTTACTTAACATAGCAGAAATGTCAGGGTGGGTTGAGGTACATATTCTTATTCAATAAAGAGGAGGCTATAATGAAAAAGACACAAGAAGGCTTTAAATAGAATGTAATGGCATCAGACGTATAGTTTGAATACATATCCTGGTTGTAATGATGGCCTCAGCCAGAGGCCTGTGAGATGCCTTGTCACTGAGACAGACCATAGACTTGTCCACTCTGTCACTTCTACAGGAAGCCAAGCGCTTTTCCAATATAGATAAGTCTTGGGTGAAGATTATGACACGGGCACATGAGATACCAAATGTGGTTCAGTGCTGTGTCGGAGATGAGACCATGGGGCAGCTGCTGCCACACTTGCTGGACCAGTTGGAAATCTGCCAGAAGTCCCTCACAGGGTGAGTACAGCAGTTATTGGAAAGCTCTCTGGACTTGGAAGTGAAAGGGAACAGAAAGAGTAGGTAATAAGAGTCATATTTGTGCTGTTTGGCTAAGACTAGCTTCATGCATAAGCTATTGCACGAATGAAGGTCTTCATTTGGAGCCTCATGCTCCATGCCCATCCTGATGTTAGATTCAGGACTCCAGATGTTTCCTTAAGATCTTGTAAACCTTCTAATATAGTGCCCATTTTGAAAATTATTGTACTCCCTTTATAAACATTCTTCTTCTATATCTGTAGGTATAGAACTGAAATATTCCATCATATTTATTATATCTGAAAGAGTGTATATAGATAAGCAGTCAGGACTATAGAGATATGAGTGTAAGCAATAGTATCTACCAGTGTATATGTATGAATAGACACATATGTAGGCTTTGGAAATTCAAAGACTCATAACATTTTCCCCTTGCTTTTCTCTTACTGGCTTTAAAATAAGATAATCTAAAGCCAGGCATGACACTTGCCTGATGTTCA
>PVIU01035205.1:0-10571 GCA_004026605.1 Ondatra zibethicus | reverse complement strand
TCCCACCCAGCCAGTGGAGGACCCACCCACCGGCCGCGAGCCTCAGCGGCTGCTCCACCTAATTGGAGACAATGGCCCCTCGCTCGCCAAGCCCAGCCACTCCTCCACTGAGGAAAGCTGTGGAAAGCAACCCCTCACTCACCATGGTGCAGCTGCCGAGCTCACAGGCTCTCTGCCCACAAGAGAGCCCGAGAGGCAGTGCTAGATAGATCTGAACCGGAACGGAAGTCTAGATCCCGGAAGAACCCTCCCATCTGACTGGCGGGTCTGCTGGAGGCTCTGATTGGCTAGTGAGGTCTGAGTGACGGGACCAGGTGAGCAGAAGGGATTCAGCACTGTGGTCCAGCACTGGCTTCTAATCTAAAGACATACCTGTCCCAGATTGGCTGGAGATTTATGCCAAATTCAACAGCAAGTCTCTTGGTAATGTAAATCAATGGGTTCGGCTTTAAAAGGAAGTATACAAATTCAGAAAATTAACTAAAATTAAACTAAATAACCTGGCATTAAAAAAAAGAAATGAACTGGTTGGTGGAGGCACAAGGCTATAACCCCAAAACTCCACAAAGAAGGCAGGCAGGTCTCTGTGTGTTCAAGGATAGACAGCTAGGAATGATACACAGAGAAGCCCTGTCTCGAGAAAAAAAAAATCAAAAAAATTTTTGAGAAGCTGCTTTCGAGCTTCTGCTACTGAGTATTTATTTATCTGACATGTGTGGGAGGTGGGGAAGGGATTTCTAAAGGACATGGTCTGTGGCCTGAAGAGGCTGCAGGATCTGAGATGAATTCCAATGGCTGCCAGCAGATGTGAACTGGGGTTCAGGTCACTGGCTGAGGAGTGCAGCTAGCATTGACCTTGCCATTAGGCGCCAATCACGTGTTAATGTCAGGGCCTGAAGTTCCTCAAAAGGGAATGAATGAAGACCCTTGCTTATCTAAATGCCTGACTTTGGGAAAAGGACTTGTGGGAAGCAGGCTGCACTTGAAACTAACGTTTCTTGTCTTATTCTTATTCTATAGGGACCTGTTCCCTTCGGAATGCTCCCTCCCAAAAGGGAAGGTTATGACATCTTACTCTTTTCCCATGATACCTTTGTACCTACCATTCTGATGGATCGTTCTGTACTGATTCCTAACCCTAACTGAACTCTTCCACTGTAAATAAATAAGCAAATATGTGAACAGATGAATAAACGAACGGAAAAACAAACAAACAAATAAAAAGTTCACAGTTGTTTATTGACTTTTGATTTCATAATGAAAACTTTTTTAAAATATTTATTTATTATGCATACAATATTCTGTCTGTGTGTATGCCTGCAGGCCAGAAGAGGGCACCAGACCCCATTACAGATGGTTGTGAGTCACCATGTGGTTGCTGGGAATTGAACTCAGGACCTTTGGAAGAGCAGGCAATGGTCTTAACCTCTGAGCCATCTCTCCAGCCCCGTAATGAAAACTTTTCACATGTGACCTAGAAAGTGTCTGGAGCATAACTTTATACTCTACACCCTTTCTCTCTCTCTCTCTCTCTCTTTCTTTCTCTCTCTCTCTCTCTCTCTCTCACACACACACACACACACACATACACACAGAAACACTTGAATAAAATTTAAAATTAAACTAAATATACAACAAAAGGAAGCAAAACACCTTTACTATCATCATCCCGTCACTCAGGAGGCAGAGTGAGCTCTGGGAATTCTGAAAGTCATGTTTCCAGGCAGGGCTATGTAAAGAGATGCCCCATGTCAATATACAAACAAACTAAGAAACATGGAAAGAGAGGGCTGTTTGGTGGGGGGAGGTATACATGATTTATAGAGGAGGGGCTTCATGAGATTAAATATGAAAGTCTCATCCTTCACAGGCTGCACAGGCAACCTTCTTCGGTCTTAACAAGGTTCAGACAGCCATCAGGCACAGTGAGGTAGAAAATGAGGCACCTCCTGGATATTCTCAATGGAGGCCTACCTAGCCCCTTGATGTAAAGCAGAGAGGGGGAGGGAGGGCATCTATGTGGTGGGAACAGAGGAGTTGGGATGCCCACAGTGGTATTTGCACATTTGTTCCTGTCTTGGGTAGTGCCATGTCAGTCAGTCAAGCTGATGTCCACCTGCAGAGAAGAGGAGAGATCCTGCTGGGCAGTGTGGTGGTGGCACATTCCTTTAATATCAGTACTTGGGAGTTCCAGAACCAGTTCCAAGGCTACAGCTTAGAGACTGGTTTCCTGTGCTCACCGCCCCGCAGAGATTTGTCTTTGTGTGCTCCTGAGACCTACCCAAATTTAATAGTGCCATTGCCCTATCATAAAGGATGATAGGGCACATACACGCATGCTTGATATCACACACATACACTGCCTGTGTGGCTGCCTCCCCTCCTGCCTCTGTGAACCCTGTGAGAGTGCCTGGTTGTTACCTTCAGAAGACAGAAGATGGGGGGGGGGGTTCTGTTGAAATTAGAGTTATGGATGGCTGCCAGCTGTTTCTTGGCTGCTGTGAGGATGGTGGGACAGGAACCCACCAAAGACAGAGACATGCCTGACAGGAGTTTTAGTAGAAAACTGAATTGAACTGAACTGAGTAGAAACTAGCTATTCAATTTTAGTGTTTTCAGAGTTATGTCTGAGGAACCTTCTACTTAAACGAAAGACAACCAAATCCTTTCAAATGTCCAGATGTCCCCTAAGCGGGATGAATGGATGACTGAAAAGAAAAGAAGATAAGAGGGTTTTAGTTGTTTCAAAATCTGCAGGGAGAAATTTTTCCCTCATATGGTGTACTGTAGAATAGCAAGAGTTCCTGCTGCATTGTGTCAAGTTTTTCTCACTTGAGGTTGGATGATGTCAGCTATAAGGTTTTCATCTTTTATGAGTGTCAAGTTGGGACCCTAGGCCCCAGCCCCTTGCACCTATCCCAGGCCCCAGTCCAGGTCTGGACTCCAAATCCCACCAGGGAGGGGTCAGAACCACTCTCCAGGGTATTTAAATGAGTCCCCAAAAGATGAACACGTGGTGCTTTTTCCTTTCTCCCTTTGGGTGCATTTCCACAGCTTCCTGATTCCCCCTCAGGGCCACCCGAGAGCTCAGAACTCCCATTAAACCTGGATATTTCTTAAATTGGCTTATTTTGATTTGGCTTGATTGGGAATTTTGGTTCAGCACAGAGCATGCGTTAGGAAATATTCCTAACAGTGAGAGTCTAGGTTTTTTTTTTTTTTAATTAGATAGATGGACACATGTTCCCTCTAGTTCTATTAGCTGTACAGCTTTGACCATGAAAACAGGTTGGATTTCATCAAAGAATTTCTCTGCATTTTATATTTCACCTTTGACTGCTATTAAGTGCCATCTAGTTGGTTCCTGGTGTTTCATGAGCACTTTCCTAATTCTTTTGTTTTTTGTATCTTGTTTTGTTTTGTTTTTTGACGCAGGGTTTCTCTATGTAACAGCCTTGGAACTTGCTTGGTAGATGAGGCAGGCCTTGAGCTCACTGATATCCTCCTGCCTCAGCATCCCAAGTGCTAGGATTACAAGTATTATGTCACCACTGCTCGGCTTTTCCTAATTCTTTTTTTTTTTTTTGGGGTTTTTTTGGTTTTGTTTTGTTTTTGAGACAAGGTTTCTCTGTAGCTTTGGAGCCTGTCCTGGAACTAGCTCTTGTAGACTAGGCTGGCCTTAAACTCACAGAGCTCTGCCTGCCTCTGCCTCCTGAGTGCTTGGATTGAAGGCTCCTGACTCGATTTTTCCTAATTCTTGAATGGGGTAACTACCCAAAGCATTTCTTCCTACTTGGTTTGTGTTTGATTGCTGTTTTGAGTTTTTAGATCACCTGTTCACTGAGGGCACCTGGTAGGAGTGAGACTGTAATGAACATGGAAACAGATCCCTCTTAATAAGTAGAAAGAGAGTAATCTGTAGTGTAGGTGAAGTAGGAAAGCTATAGTATATAGGATAAGTATAATATAGAAAATAGAAAGTAAAAAAACTGTGTGAAGTGGAAAATTACTAACGTGAAATATTAAGAGAACATTTTGCCCACTTGAAGGCCGCCACTCCCATCTGGTCCTGCCAGGTGGGGAGGCTGCACCCAGTAACCTTGGTATCAAAAGTAGCCTGGCCGCACGATAAGGACCCCCACTCTGCTGTGGTCAGTCGATACTGATAACCCAGGACATCTGGCTATCAGAAGAACTGGACAAGGGACAGTTTCAAAGTGGCATAAAAAGAGAGGACAGAAGCAGGGCAGGTATCTCACTCTTCAAAGATGGCTCAGGTGCCAGGCCTCATAGAGAGAGAGATCCTCCAAGCCTGCCTCCCGAAAAGCAGAAATATTGAATGCCTTGCCTAAACATTTAATGCTTTGCCATCCCGAGAGCAAAGCTTGGCCTCCTGACTTGATAACCGCCTTGCATCCTGAATGCAAAGCCTCATTTCCTGAGAGTGAACAAAGGTCTGTCTCCTGAGAACAGACAAGACACTCTGCCTTCCCTAGTACAGGCAGAATGCTTTGCCATCTCAAGAACAGAGAACTAAAAGCCTTGCTCCCTGAGACTCTGTCATCCGAAAAGCAGAGTCCAAAGGCCCTGCATCCCAAGCATAGACAGAATGCTTTGCCTTCCAAGACCAGGCCACAGACTACGCGGTCAAGAATTGATCCAGCACCCGATACCAGCCTAAGAACAGGACATCGAGAGCCTTATCTCCCCAACACAGACTACGGGGTCAAGAGTCGAGCCTTGCTGTCAAGCTCCCAGTGCGGTCAGGCATCCAGCCTGAAGAAATCCAAAAAGTCCTTTTTAAGCTGAAGAATACCAGGTCATGTGATGCTATTTAATGCATGTATGAAGTGTTAAGAGAAGAGCATAGATGAATTAATACATATGTTTAGTATATGAAATGTTAAGAGATATCTTATGGATAATTGATAAGATTAGGAAATGTTAAGTGATAAGTTGTATTAAGTTAAGAAGTGTTTTATAGATAAGTGATAAGTTGTATTAAGTTAAGTGTTTTATAGGTAATAGATAAGTTGTGTTAAGGTTAAGAAGTGTTTTATAAGATAAGTGATAAGTTAGATTAAGGTTATTGGTAGGATTAATAATTGTGATGTTGAATTGCTTGTGTGTTACCCATCATCAAACCCCCATGCCTATTAAGATTGTAAACCCCATTGATGTACTGGATATTGAAGTTGCTAGTAAAGAATCATTATAAAGACAATTCTCTTGCTTGGTCGGGTTACTCATCACTCTCTGGGATGAACTGCACAGAGTCCTCATAGTAATTACTCGGAAAAGAACCTGGAGCTGAAGTCCCCCAGCTCATAACAGAGACTCACTGACTTAATAGACTAGTACAGTTCAAGGTCACCACCCCTTGCTAACACCTTGAACTCCTGGCTGACCCATTAAAGGTTGAGGCTACAACTTGACTGGTCTGATTAGATATGCATTTTTGTTTGTTTGTTTATTGAGACAGTGTTTCCCTGCCTAACAGTACTAGCTGTCCTGGAAATAGCTCTTGTAGACCAGGCTGGCCTCAAACTCACAGGGATTCACCAGCCTCCGCCTCCTGAGTGTTGGGATTAAAGGCCTGCGCCACCACCCAGCCTAGATAGATATGCATATTTGCTGCCTTCTTGTTGAAGTTGGGAAACATTACTGAAGTAGGAAAATTGCTGAATTCAGTCATTTTCAGGTTTCTTAGCATAACAACTGAAGTCACAAGCCAGTCCGTGGTGAGTGTGGGGGCCACTGTCCCCAGACCAGGAAGAGTAGGTTGACTGAGCTATCAGAATCAGGACTGCTTGGACTCAGATACCCCATAAGCCAGCCTGGGGTTCTGTTGATCCCTGTGGTGACATGAACAGTGGCTCTGGACCTCTGAGCTTCCTTGAGTGTGGATTCCTTGGGGAGGGGGAGGTTCTGACATCCTGGCCTCGGAGACTATGAGCTAGTAATATCATTGTCCAGTGTCCACACAGAGGCATTGCTTTTGTTGTGCTGTTTGAAGACAGATTGGAAAACTGATGATCTGGTTTGTAGAAGTAATGAATGTCCCATTCCACTTTTAGGTTTGTTTAACACGTGTCAGGTAGTTTAGAAACTGGTAGAAAGGAGGTGATGGGCATCATCCTTCAGCAATGCATGATTAGAATGTTTTCAACTTTCTGCTACTGCCAGCCACCCAGGTGTGATTCAGTGAAGCTCAGTTCCAGGGCACAAAATGAGTTTCTGATCTGTAGAGGTATCTCAGGTTTGCATGGTGTTGGGCAGGTGCATAGGGCAGATGCCACAGCTTGTGATATCATTGATGTGGCAGGCCGCAGACATGAAATTATTCTTCAACGTTGTTCTGTGATTGGACATCATTGGGGCTGGGTTTGCCTGAAACCACAAGGGGGCATGAGGAGCTGTATAGTCATGTTAGGCTCTGGAGGAGATTGCCTCCATTTGCAGGGATGGCTCCAGACCATGGGGAAGAAATATCAGTAGCTGGAGGTTCAAAACATGAATAGTTTAAGTGTCACTTTGAGTTGATTTTGTTGAAGATGTGAAATCTATCTTTATTAATTTCTGTACACACATAGAATCATAGGTAGCTGTGTAGACAGAAGTTTCTGTCCCACCCAGTCCCACAGCCATTCAGATTCAGTCCCAAAGAAACAAACAGAGGTTTATATTAATTATAAACTGTTTGGCCAGTACAAGCAGTAGAGAAAAATCCTGGTCCCACTGCCAATGTCCCTGTAGTCTACCTCAGTCATACAACTGTCACCCACTTTGAATGGGCCTATTTTGGTCCTATGCTGAACTGCAGTTCATGGGCTACCATTAGCTCAGGTAAGCTGTTTCAGTGGGTCTCTCCATCATGGTCTTGACCTCTTTGCTCAGGAGCATTGATATCAAATGTGTTTTAGCAGCTGTTGCTCCTTCTTCAGCAGTCAATTCAAATACAACAATTCAAAGACAACACAATAACATACAGGATCCAGATTCTCTATGTATTTTCCATGTTTATGTAGCTTTTTTTCTTTATTTCTTTTATTTTTATTTTTAAATGTTTGGTTTTTTGAGACAGGATTTCTCATTGTATCTTTGGCTACACTGGTTACACACTCTGTAAACTGGGATGACCTTGAATTCAGAGATCGACCTGCCTCAGCCTCCCAAGTGTTGAGATTAAAGGCCTGTGTCACCACACCCAACTACTCTTTTTCTGTTTAAGTACTTTATCTTTTTTATTTTCTCTCCCAAGCCAACAAATATTTTTAAACACACTGTAAATCATTTAGAGGATTCTTTTTCCTCTGAATCTGTCTTTACTGTATATTTGTATCTTTTTCTGAACATATGAGTCTTCATCTGCTAAGCGAAATGGCTAGGACTAAAGCTGTGGCTTTGGCAACTGGCTCCTCCACATTTCTTAGCTTCCTGAGAATCTAGCTTAATGACACAGGTAAAAGTAGGAACCCCATTTAATGTCACAACTCTGTGGAGATTTTAGGTTCATGCCACCACCAAGGAGCCTGATGCTAGCCGCTCATAAACACCATTTAAGTGTTTGGTGGCAGAGCCTCTTAAAAGAGCTGTGGAGGATTCTGTCACTAATGCTGAGTCAAGAAGCCTCTCTTAAAGGAGCAGAGCACACTGGAGAAAAGGCAGTTACCAAGAAGCTGGGCTTGACTTTGTTCTTGTATGTTTGGAATCCTTTTTATAAAGCTTTCTCAGGCTTTATGTGGACATTCTTGCCAAACATGAGTGCCATTTGTAGATGGAAATTTCTACCCTGCATGTTCTGCAGCCATTCAGTCCCAAAGAAACACACAGATGTTTATATTATTTATAAACTGTTTGGCATTTTAGCTTAGGCTTATTATTAACTAGCTTTCAACTTACATTAACCCATAATTCTTGTCTATGTTTAGCCATGTGGCTTGGTATCTATTCTCACTAAGACATTTTCATCTTGCTTCCTTTACATCTGGATGGTGACTGAATCTCTGCCTTTCCTCTTCCTAGAATTCTCTTAATCTAGTCACCCCACTTGTACTTCCTGTCTGACTACTGGCCAATCAGTATTTTATTAAACTAATACAAGTGACAGATTTTTACAGTGGACAACAGCATTATTCCTCAGCAGAGCTGGGTAACACCAGTCAAGATCACACTTGGTAATGGTCTGAGGCCAGGGCCTTTGGGAAGGGGTTACTTCAGAAGTTAAGAACTTGATTCTTTCCACACATGGAATTGTGGTTATCAGTCCCATGGTCACTGTGGACTTTATTTATTTATTTATTTATTGACTAACTGACTGATTGATTGATTGATTTTTATTGAGCTCTACATTTTTCTCTGCTCCCCTCCTTTCCTCTCCCTTTCCCCTTCAATGCACCCCCAAGGTCTCCATGGTTCGAATTACTCAGGAGATCTTGTCTTTTTCTACTTCCCATGTATTTGATCTACATAAGTCTCTTCTAGTGTCTTCATTGTTGTCTAAGTTCTCTGGGATTTTGGTGTGTACACTGTTTTCTTTGCTTCATATTTAACATCCACCAATGAGTGAGTCAATGTGATAATTGTCTTTATGTGTCTGGATTACCTCACTCAAAACAATGTTTTCTAGCTCCATCCATTTTCCTGCAAAATTCAAGCTCTCATTATTTTTTTCTGCCATGTAGTACTCCATTGTGTAAATGTACCACATTTTCCTTACCCATTATTCGGTAGAGGGGCATTTAGGTTGTTTCCAGGTTCTGGCTATGACAAACAATGCTGTTCTGAACATAGTTGAGCACATGTCCTTGTGGCATGATTGCGCATCCTTTGGATATATACCCAAAAGTGTACTGGGTCTTGAGGAAGTTTGTTTCCTAATTTTCTGAGAAATTGCCAAAGGAGCTGTCCCAGCTTTACACTCCCACCAGCAATGCAGAAGTGTTCCCTTTTCCCCACATCCTCTCCAGCATAAATTGTCATCAGTGTTTTTGATCTTGGCCATTCTTACAGGTGTAAGATGGAATCTCAGAGTTGTTTTGATTTGCATTTCTCTGATAACTAAGGATGTTGAACATTTTCTTAAGTGTCTTTCAGCCATTTTAGATTCCTCTGTTGAGAGTTCTCTGTTTAGGTCTGTATTCCATTTTTTTAATTGGATTATGTGTTCTTTTGATGACCAGTTTCTTGCATTCTTTGTTTATTTTGGAGATCAGACCTCTGTCTGATGTGGGGTTATTGAAGATCTTTTCCCATTCTGTAGGCTGTCATTTTGTCTTGTTGACCGCATCCTTTGCTTTACAGCAGCTTTTCAGTTTCAGGGGGTCCCATTTATTAATTGTTTCTCTCAGTGTCTGTGCTGCTGGGGTTCTATTTAGGAAGTGGTTCCCTGTGCCAATGTGTTCAAGTGTATTTCCCAGTTTTTCTTCTATGAGGTTCATTGTGGTTGGCTTTATGTTGAGGTCTTTTGATCCATTTGGATTTGAGTTTTGTGCATGTTGATAGATATGGGTCTATTTTCATTTTTTTACAGGTTGACATCCAGTTATGCCAGCACCACTTGTTAAATATGCTTTCTTTTTTCCATTTGATATTTTTTGCTTCTTTATCAAATATCAGGTGTTCAAAGATGTGTGGATTGATATCCGGGTCTTCTATTCGGTTCCATTGGTCCTCCTGTCTGTTCTTATGCCAGTACCAGGTTGTTTTCAGTACTGTAGCTCTGTAGTAGAGTTTGAAGTCAGGAATTGTGATGCCTCCAGAAGTTCTTTTATTGTACAGGATTGTTTTGGCTATCCTGAGTTTTTTGCTTTTCCATATGAAGTTGAGTACTATTCTTTTGAGGTCTGTGAAGAATTTTCCTTGGAATTTGCTGGGCATTGCATTGAATCTGCAGATTGCTTTTGGAAAGATTGCCATTTTTACTATGTTAATTCTGCTTATGCAAGAGCATGGGAGATACTTCCACTTTCTGGTGCCTTCTTCAATTTCTTCAGACATTTAAAGTTCTTGTCATACAAGTCTTCCACTTGTTTGGTTAGAGTTACTCTGAGATATTTGTGGCTATTGTGAAGGGTATTGATTCTCTGATTTCTTTCCCAGCTCTTTTATCATCTGTGTGCAGGAGTGCTACTGATTTTTTTTTAGTTCATCTTGTATCCTGCTACATTACTGGAAGCATTTATGAGTCATAGAAGTTCCTTGGTAGAATTTTTGCATCACTTATGTAAACTATCATATCATCAGCAAACAGTGAGAGTTTGACTTCTTCTTTTCTGATTTGTATCCCCTTGATCTTTCTTTGGTGTCTTAGTGTTCTAGTTAGGACCTCAAGAACTATATTGAATAGGTATGGAGAGAGTGGACAACCTTGTCCTGATTTCAGTGGAATCGCTGGGAGTTTCTCTCCATTTAGTTTGATGTTGGCTGTTGGCTTGCTGTATATTGCCTTAATTATGTTTAGGTATGTTCCTTGTATCCCTGCTCTCTCCAAGACTTTTATCATGAAGGGATGTTGTATTTTGTCAAACGCTTTTTCGGCATCCAATGAGATGATCATGTGGTTTTTATTT
>PVIU01035204.1:0-10579 GCA_004026605.1 Ondatra zibethicus | reverse complement strand
GGGTGGGTGGATGGGTGGGCAGGCTGGTGGGTGGGTGGGTGGATGGGTGGATGAATGGATAGATGAAATGTTGGGTGGGTGAATGGATAGATGGACAGATAATTAAATAAAATTTGAAAATACTTTATTTCAATTTTTTTACAATCATTATTTACAGGAATCCATAGGAATTATCTGGAGATGAAACTACTCAGCCAATTTACATCTCTAATTCCTTAGCGCATTTTCTCATACTATTAAAATGTTTCTCTATAACTAATTGGTCTCTTAGCTGACTTATGAAACCCCTAAAATTTAAAGTATGCTGATTCTTACGGTTTTGCTGTCTGTTAATGAGTCATTGAATTAAAGGAACCCATTTCTTGGTATTTCTGACCTATATTTTCCCAGGATAATTAGCTCCCACAGACACTTTCAGACATTGCCTATCAGACAAAAATGCATAGTGGGAAAAATATGATTTTCTCCAACTTGATCCAGGTCTTTAATCAGAGATTGCCAGTTCTGAGCAGCTCTTCAAAGTAAGTTTTCCTATCTCTGAGGCTCAATACACTGAACTCAGAAATGAACATGGAGACAAATCCCAGCAAACACACATGGAAAGCACCACAACATATTCAAAGCACAGAAAAGTCTCAAAGTATGTGATGCCTTGTTAGTAGAACCTAATTCACCTCTCATTCCCTGCTTAGGGAAAATATGAGTAGGGAAGAGTATATATGAATTTTGAGCCAAACTAAACTGGATTCGAATTCTGCTAAGCTTGCTAAATGTATATCTTTAGCATGTACCTTAGCTTCTCTGAGTTTCCGTGACTATCTCTAAAGACTGAGACAATAGGGCACTGTAAGGCTAGCATGAAAGGGAAATGACTGGACAACAGAAAAGTGACTTTCCATTATTTAGCAGGTATCCAATGAAAGAATACTTTCTTGTTTCCATTCCATCCTCTTTTGGAATGTAAGGATTAACAACTTAATATACTTAGTTAATATACACAGTTAATTAATATACATTTGATTATATACAATACTTGTTTCACTTATACGATTTTATATATACATATAAGGCATCTGAAAATGAAGCGAGATGACGTGACTATCTTAGATAAAACACTAATGTTAGCACTCTCCCTCCTCACACCTCTGTGCTGCCCTACCATCTCAAGTAGAGATGTATGAAATAACTGGGGTAGAAATAGCACACTCTTGTTTTATTTCTCACTTATTTAACAAATATAAATCACTATTATACGGAAAGCACCGAAGATAACAAAAACAAATAACTCCTCGGACTCTGACTGTGACAGACTGACCTTAAACAGAATTTCCTAATGCATGCTCTACAGACAGCCGTTCTGCACCTTTTTAAGTGCTTTAAGAAAACTAAGTTTGAGGAAAAGTTTTCAAAATTTCATTCCTATGAGGTTTTTAGAAACAGTCATGTTCTTGGGGGCACAGAATATAATACTTGTTTGTAATCATGAACCTCTTCTCAGGGGGTCACTTTGGGGTCTGTCTGAACATGCGACAGGCAGAACAGACCTAAAGTATAATGGCGGAAGTGCTCCCATGATGCATTTCTGAAATCCCTTGGGGAAAACAGGTGGGAAACAAGTGTTCTTCCTCAATGCCCATGCTGGAGTAGGAAAACAGCTATGGTCATCGAGCCCAACCTGGATTAGAGGTTTGATTCTGCCTCTTTTATCCTCATTCCTCGATAAGTCATAATAATACTAGCCTCCTAGAATGGATAAATAAGAGGGATAAATATAATAAGAGAGACATGCAAGGTGTGGTCTGAAGGAAGAGCCTACTAGACATTCTCCCCCACCGCATTCTAGGCTGGATTTTATTACATCCTGGAAAGCATAGTACAACTAGTAAGGGATAAATACATCCTGCTTGCCTACAAAGCAAATGAGTGTGCTTCTCTGTCTGCATTTCCTCTGTTATTTTGCTTTAAGTTTTGTGAACTCTGCACTTCTGTGTTTCAGCCATGAATGCTGAGATGACAGAAGGCAAGCAACAGGGTCTAGATAAGAAATCCTGACTACCTTCTGGGCGTTCTTACCTCTGTACATCGTGTGGGTCAGAGTGGGAATTTTACAACATCTCCCATTGCCTGATAGGGTGTAAATTCAGAAATGTCTTCCAAACCCATCTGGGATTTTGATGTTCAAGAACTTCAAAGAAAAAAAGGGAAATTCTGATGGTGTTTAAACCAATATTTCATAGACCCTGTGATACAGCATCTGAGAGTCATAATATAGATTCTTTGGTCATTACTGTAATCCATGTTTATCAAGAAATAGCTCCAAACAGACACTGAGGAAATTCAGAGAATCATTTGGTCTTACCACAAAAGCATGTATCCACAAAATTTAAAAATGTAAAAGAAATGGACATTTTTTAGATAAATACCATATACCAAAATTAAATCAAGACCAGGTGAACAATATAAATAGACCTATAAGTCGCGAGGAAATAGAAGCTGTCATCAAAAACCTCCCAACCAAAAAAAGCCCAGGACCAGATGATTTTAGTGCAGAATTCTACCAGAACTTCCAAGAAGAGCTAATACCTATACTCCTTAATGTGTTTCACATAATAGAAACAAAAGAGTCATTGCCAAACTCTTTTTATGAAGCTACAGTTACCCTGATACCAAAACCACACAAAGACTCAACCAAGAAAGAGAATTACAGACCAATCTCACTCATGAACATGGATGCAAAAATTCTCAAAAAAAATCTGGCAAACCAAATCCAAGAACACATCAAAAAAATTATCCATCATGACCAAGTAGGTTTCATCCCATAGATGCAGTGCTGGTTCAATATACAAAAATCAATCAATGTAATCCACCATATAAATAAATTGAAAGAAAAAAACCATATGATCATTTCATTGGATGCAGAAAAAGCATTTAACAAAATTCAACACCCCTTCATGATAAAGGTCTTGGAGAGATTATGGATACAAGGATCATATCTAAATATAATAAAAGCAATATACAGCAAGCCAACAGCTAACATCAAATTAAATGGAGAGAAACTCAAAGCGATTCCACTAAAATCAGGAATAAGACAAGGCTGTCTGCACTCTCCATATCTCTTCAACATAGTTCTTGAAGTTTTAGCAATAGCAATAAGACAACATAAGGAGATCAAGGGGATTGAAATTGGAAAGGAAGAAGTCAAACTTTCGTTATTTGCAGATGATATGATAGACTATATAAGTGACCCCAAAAACTCTACCAAAGAACTCCTACAACTTATAAATACCTTCAGTGAAGTGGCAGGATACAAGATCAACTCAAAAAAAATCAGTAGCCCTCCTATACACAAAGAATAAAGAAGCAGAGAGGGAAATCAGAGAAACATCACCTTTCACAATAGCCACAAATAGTATAAAGTATCTTGGGATAACACTAACCAAGGAAATAAAAGATCTATTTGACAAGAACTTTAATGCTTTAAAGAAAGAAATTGAAGAGGATACCAGAAAATGGAAGGAGCTCCTATGCTCTTGGATTGGTAGGATCAACATAGTAAAAATGGCAATTCTACCAAAGGCAATCTATAGATTCAATGCAATCCCCATCAAAATCCCAACAAAATTCTTCACAGACCTTGAGAGAACAACTTTATATGGAAAAACAAAAAACCCAGGATAGCCAAAACAATCCTATACAATAAAGGAACTTCCGGAGTCATTACCATCTCTGACTTCAAACACTATTACAGAGCTACAGTAATGAAAACAGCTTGGTATTGGCATAAAAACAGAGACGTTGACCAATGAAATCAAATCAAAGACCCAGATATTAATGCTATGAACACCTGATTTTCGACAAAGGAGCTAAAATTATTCAATGGAAGAAAGAAAGCATCTTTAACAAATGGTGCTGGCATAACTGGATGTCAACCTGTAGAAGAATGAAAATAGATCCATATCTGTCACCATGCACAAAACTCAAGTCCAAATGGATTAAAGACCTCAATATAAATCTGACCACACTGAACCTGATAGAAGAGAAAGTGGGAAAAGTCTGCAACATATGGGCATAGGAGACCACTTCCTACATATAACCCCAGTAGCACAGACAATAAGAGAAACAATGAATAAATGGGACCTCCTGAAACTGAGAAGCTTCTGTAAAGCAAAGGACACAGTCATTAAGACAAAAAGGCAACCTACTGAATGAGAGAAGATCTTCACCAACCCCACATCAGACAAAGGCCTGATCTCCAAAATATATAAAGAACTCAAGAAACTAGACATTAAAATTCTAAATAACCCAATTAAAAATGGGGTACTGAACTGAACAGAGAAATCTCAACATAAGAATTTCAAATGGCCAAAAGATACTTAAGGACATGTTCAACTTCCTTAGCGATCAGGGAAATGCAAATCAAAACAACTTTGAGATACCATCTTATACCTGTCAGAATGGCTAAAATCAAAAACAAATATAACAGGGACTAGCAAAACTGACCAGCAGGTGATGGGACTTGCTTTCAAGTCTTACAACCTTAAGCTCGATACCCAAACCCAAATGGTTGAAGAAGAGAACTGATTCCCAGAAATGTTCCTCTCACCTATATTTGTGCACTATTAGAGCACATGCACACAAATAAATAAACGTAAAAGTAAATTCTTAAATAAAGGTGGTGGAGATAATAATGGAGTCAGTAGTTACTTTTAGGAGCACAGCTGAAGGGTTGTTTGCCAGAGCATTGGTCAACCAAAGCAGCTGCATCTTGAGAAGCTCACCTCAGCCTAGTTAGCTGGGACTCACAAATTTGGACAGACCTAACAGAACCTTGTGGCAGATAGTAGCAGCTGCCCAGCTTTTTTATACAGACTTTCAACACAGTCTTTAGTTGGGTTTCATTTTCTTTACAGTGACACCTCATTTTTTGATTTTTTTATTTTCTATTAGTTCTTGAGAATTCCATAGAATGAATTTTGATTGTATTGACTCTTTCCCACAGCTCTTCCCAGATTCAGTCTCTGACCAAAAAGGAAGGCCAGCTGGTTGCTTCTCCACCTCTCTGAGCTGTCAAGTTTTCTCCCCAACATCTGATTCCCAAGTCTTTATTGGTAAATATAACGTTTGACATTTAGTTAAAAACTACAATTAGGCTAAACTCTGGGAGTCCTGCAGAAGAAAGCAAGGAGGGATTCTACGAGCCAGGGGGATCAAGGTCATGATGGGAACCCACAGAGCCAGCTGACCTGAGCTCCTGGGAGCTCATGGACTCTGGACCAACAGTTAGGGAGCCTGCATGGGACCGACCTAGGCCCTCTGCAAGTGTGTGACAGGTTGTGTAGCTTGGTCTGTTTGTAAGGCTCCTAGCAGTGAGATCAGGAACTGTCCCTGGCACTTAGCTGGCTTTTATAACCTGTTCCCCATGCTGGATTACCTCACCCAGCCTTGATACAGAGGGAGAAGCTCCGACATGCCTCTACTTGATGTGCCATGCTTTGTTCAAGCCTATGGGAGGCCTGCCCCTTTTTAAATGGAGATGGAGGAGAAGGAGATGGGAGTTAGGTAGATGAGACATAGGGGAGAGACTGGGAGGAGAAACTGTGATCTGTAGTTTCAGTAAAATAAATGAAAAAATGTTAATTAAGAAAAAAACTACAAAGCGCAGCACAGTTGCCAGCAGAATCAGAAATCCCACCAGGCCCTGGCTTGAGCAGAAGAGGCACTGACTGCCGGCTGAGGGACCCAGATAGTAGTTAAAATATCAGTGAATTGAGGTGTAGCCATTAACTAAAAGAAAACAACACATACAATCTGAAAATGATAGCAATTTCTCTGTGGCATATCAGAAAAATATGAAGAAATAACCATTAAAAGATAGAGATGGCTTAGGCTCTTGCAAAGAACCCAGGTTCAATTCTCAGCATTCACATGGCAGCTTATAATTATTTATAACTCCAGTTCCAGATCTTATGCCCTTTTCTGACTTCTACAGGCACTTGCATGTATGTGGTAGACACACATATACTCGGGTACACATACAAATACATTAAATATTTTTAAAAGAAAAACATTAAGAAAATACATGGGAAAATATTAGCATTGATGATGACCAAAGAAATCTAAATGATAATGACAATGAAATAATGTGTTGTGTCAATTAAAATATAGAGAAAGAGGGAATTAGCTAGAATAAAATTCTGGCAAGATTATAATATAAAAAAATGATTATCCTCCACTACTTAACAGTAAGACCTTTCTGCTAAATATATCGCATACCTCATCAAAAATAGACAAATAAAGCTGTTACAAAAGAAGCTTCAACCCAGCTGATTAGCGTTCATTCTCCTGAAAGGTACTGTGCATGCTTCCAGAGGAGAAGAGCAATCATAATCCCACCTTGCCTCAGAACCTGTCAGATATCATAGTGGCCTGCCTATAAGATATACTGGTAACAATAGTGGTACAAATGTGTGGTTAAAGGCCTACTCCATAGGAAGTAAACCATACCTGAAATTGTTAATGAAGAAAATCTTAAGACTAGATAGGTCATAGGCCTAGGGAAAAACCTACTGCAGTAAATCTGCTAAATGAACAAAGCAATAAAAAGATTCCTAATGACATTGTTATACCCATAGATCAGTGCACCACTGAGCTCTTGTTAAAGAAGCTTCTTGAAGTAGATGGTAATTAATACAAAGACTTACAACTGGACAACAGGCAGAAAGTGAGAGACCTTCAAGCACTAGGCCCTAAATGGGATGTCAGTATCACACCCTGTTGGAGGTTTCTATCCACCCAGTCACACAATAAACACACAGAAACTATGTTATTTACAGTACTGTTTGGCCAGTAACTTAAGCATATTGCTAGCTAGCTCTTATATCTTAAATTAACCCATTTCTATTATTTTATATTTTACCCTGAGATTTAACCTGGCCTATCGGCAAGGTTCCAACTGGAAGCTTGTGTCTTTCTCCTCTGGTGGCTACATGACGTCTCACTGACTCTGCCTACTCTCTATAGAGATCTCTTTCAGCCTGGCTTTACTCTGTTAAGCCTTAGTCTGAAAGCAGCTTCTTTATTAACCAATGGCAATAAAACAAATTCACAGCATACATCACCTCCCACATCAATACCCCCCTCCTCAAGACTCAGGGATTTAAGCAAAAAAGGAGGCAGAACTACTCCCTCAATCACGTTATCTCTTTTCTTGCTCTCATCTCTATCCTTCCTCCATCTTGACTATCCCATTCCCTCAAGTTCTCCTTGCCCCTCTCCTTCTCCACTCCTCTTCCCCTTCTACCCTTCCTTCTCTCCCCACCCCTATGTTCCCAATTTTGTCAGGTGATCTTGTCTATTCTGACATTCCAGGTGGATCTATATATGTTCTTCTTAGGGTTCACCTTGTTACTTATCTTCTCTAGGATCATGAACTATAGGCTCAATATCCTTTGCTTATAGCTAGTATCCACTTGTGAGTGAGTACATCATGCTTATCATGCTCATCTTTCTGGGTCTGGGTTACCTCATTCAGGATGGTGCTTTCTAGTTCAATCCATTTGCATGCAAAATTCAAGATGTCATTGTTTTTAACCACTGAGTAGTACTCTAATGTATAAATGTGCCATATTTTCTTTACCCATTCTTCAGTTGAGAGGCATCTAGGTTATTTCCAGGTTCTGACTATTACAAATAATGCTGCTATGAACATAGTTGAACATATGTCTTTATAGTATGGTTTTAGCTGTAGTAGTGCTTCTGTTATAAACTTCGGTGCCCTGTGTTTGTGCTTAAATATATATATATATATATATATATATATATATATATATATATATATATAACTGCAATATCCTCTTTGTGGGCTTTTCCACATATAATAAGCATATAATGTCATTTTCTATCTCTTCTGATTAGTTTTGGTTTGAAGTCTATTTTGTCAGATATTAAAGCTTTCTTCTTGAGTCTATTTTCTTAGAATACCCTTTTCCATCCTCTTTTCCCAAGGTAATGTCTATCCTTGATGTTACGGCATATTTCTTGGATGCAGCAGGATAGATCCTATTTTCAAATACAGTCTGTTAGTCTGTATCTTTTTATTGGGTAATTGAGAGTTATCAATGAGTAGTTTTGTTGATTCAGGGTGGGTGGGTGGGTGTGTGTGTGTGTGTGTGTGTCCAATCTTTTGATTTGCTGGTCTGGGATTATTTATTCCTGTATTTTCATGGGTTTGGTTAACCCCTTCAGACTGAAGTTTTCCTTCAAGCACCTTCTGAAAGACTGGATTTGTAGAATACATACATAAATTTGGTTTTATCGTGGAATGGTTTTTTTAATCCATCTATTATGATTGAAAGCTTTGCTGGGCTGGCATCTGTAGTCTCTTTGTGTTTGTAGAACATCTGTCCAATCCCTTCTGGCTTTTAGAGTTTCCATTGAGTAGGCAGGTGTAATTCTAATAGGTCTGCATTTATACGTCACTTGGATATTTTCCCTTGCAGCTTTAAATGTTCTTTCCTTGTTCTATACATTTAGTGTTTTGGTTTTTATGTGTCATGGTGAATTTCTTTCCTAGTCTAGTTTGGTGTTCTGTATGTTGCTTGTACATTAATAGGCACCACATTCTTTAGGTTAGGGAAACTTACTTCTATGATTTTGTTGAAAGTATTTTCCGGGTCTTTGAGCTGGAATTCCTCTCCTTTCTCTCTTCCTATTATTTGTATATTTAATCTTTTTATACTGTTCCTTCCTGGATATTTTGTGCTCAGATTTTTTTTAAGATTTGAAATTTTCTTTGACTGAGGTGTCCATTTCTTCTATCTTATCTTCAGTGCCTAAGTTTCTCTCTTCAATCTTTTGTATACTGTTGGTGAGGCTTATCTCTGAGGTTTTTGTTTGATTTCCTAAGCTTCTCATTTCCTATTTTACCTCAGTTTGGGTTTTCTTTAGTGATTCTGTTTCTACTTTCATGACTTGAACTGTTTTAATTACTTCATTACACTGTGATTTTAGACTTCATTAAGGAATTTAGTCTATCCTCTTCAAGGTTCTTTAACATATTCACAATAGCTATTTTGAGGTCCTTATCTTGTACTTCAGCTATACTGCATTCTTCAGGACCTGCAGTAGTAGGGTTTGCTAGGTTCTGGTGGAGATATTTTGTCTTCGATGCTAATGATTGTCTTTGCACTGCTGTCCAGGAATCTGGGTTTGAGATTCTAGGTGTTGGTATCTGGTCTTGTCTTTGTTCCACTCCTTATTGTTACTGTCTTCTATGTGTTTTGAACCTTCTAGAGAATCTTTTGCTCTTGATTTCATTCTTTATTATAGTGTGGTCATATTAAATACATGTTTTTTCAGTTTTTCTGTATTTGTTGAGATTTGCTTTGTGTCCCAATATGTGGTCTATTTCAGAGAAAATTCTATGGGATAGAGAGTAGGGGTGTGTGTGTGTGTGTGTGTGTGAAAGAGAAAGAGAGTATGTGTTTGACTGGAATATTCTGTAGATACCTGTTAAGTCAATTTAAAGACTGAGTCAGTTAATTATGATTTTCGTTTACTTTTTGTTCAATTGATTGGTATATTAGACAAAGTGAGGCATTTGAATCACCTACTATTACTTGATTGGGATTCATCTGAGGCTTGATGTCCAGTAGAATACCTTTTATGAAATTGGGTGCAGTATTAGGCTAGCAACACCTATTTATTTTCTAGCACCATTTGTTCAGAATACTTTTTTAAAATTTTTCACTCTAAGATGGTGCCTAAGTTTAAAGATGAGTCTGCTGTAGGCAAGGAAAATATGGGTTTTTGTTTCCTCATTCATTTAACTCACTCATGCCTTTTGATTGTGAAGGTGACACCAATAATATTTAAAGTTATTATTGAAAGGTATGCATTGACTGCTATCATTTTGCAACTTTTTCTATTTGTGTTCTTAGTCATATTTTGCATTTCATTTACAGTTTCACTTGTTTTCTTTGCATAGTCTTTTGAATATGCATATTCCTTTTCTCAGTCCAATGTATTGCTTCTGGTATTCTCCACAGGGATGATTTGGTGCACATGAATTCATTGTTTCATTTTTATTTGTTTGTTTTTAGTCTCTCTATGTAGCTTTGGCTGACCTGGAACTCAGAGTAGCTTTGGCTGGCCTGGAACTCATAGAGCTCCTTCTGCCTCTACCTCTCAAGTCTGGAACTGAAGTTATAAACCACTATGCCCAGCTGTTCACATAAATCGCTTTCGCCTGTTTGTATTATGGAGAGCTTTTCTCTCTTCTTCGTCTATGGCACATAATTTTGCATTGTAGAGTAGTCTGTATTGGCATCTGTGGTCTTTAAGGACTTGGGGGACTTTGCTTTAAACTCTTCTAGCTTTTAAAGTTTTTGTTAAGACATGAACTGTTATTCTGATGGGTTTACCCTCATATGTAATTTATGGCTTTTCTCTTACAGTTTTCGACACCCTTTCTTTTTCTATATAATTGGTGTTTTAACTATGATATTGCATGGAGAGTTTCTTTTCTTGTCCTGTCTGTTTGAGGCATTCATGCCTCTTGATATATGCCTCATAGATATAT
>PVIU01035203.1:0-10582 GCA_004026605.1 Ondatra zibethicus | reverse complement strand
TGAAAAGACAAGGAGCTACTGTCCTTCAGAATGTCCTGCTTCTCACAAAAGTTTGTTGGATAGGCTAGGTCTTTTGGCCAAAGATAAATGCTTCAATGTTTCAGATGAACTTTGGCTAACTATCCAAGCAGTTGTTTCTGTCATTTCTTGCACATTTTGGAAGTAGCTTGCTTGTACTTCCTGCTTGCTTAGTTAATATTATTTTCTTCTTGAGTCTCTGAGGGAGTTGAAGACTAGATATTTATAGTTATTGTTTTCCTTGTTTACCAGATACAGATAGGAAGTTATAATAGAAAGTAAATTAGGTACAAGACTTTGAACTCACCAAAATAGGATAAATATGGAACATTTATCTGAATTTGTCAAATGCAAATGGTATAGACATTGTTGATGTATTTATCGCCTTCTATATTATATATAGTAATGGTACTTATCATATAGAGATTTTATTTCATTTATTAGGACCTTCTTTTATTATTTTAAATAAAAGGGAGAAATGTAGAGATATTTCATTTTTGTTTTAATAAATAAACCTTTCCTGAAAACCAGAATGCAAAACAGCCACACTAGTCAGTCACACATGTCACACAGTGGTGGCACACATCTTTATTTCCAGCAACCACACTAGTTAGTCATAGAGGCTGGGAAGTGGAGGGGCATGTCTTTAATCCCAGCACTAGAGAAGAATCTAGGTGAATGAGACAAGAACTTACTCTCTTTCAGTCTGAAGATTTCATTGATCTCTAGTGACTTGGCCACTTTGTTTCTCAGATATTCAGATTGAAACCCATTATCTATCTTTGGGTTTTCTTCATTCATGCTACAGATCGTCATGTTTGTGTGACAGGAACTTCCCCAAAGGGGCATCTTTCCAGTCCTCAATTTCATATTTTTAAATTTTTAATAATTAGAGGGATTGATAAAGCTTTACTACTTAAAGTGTTAAAATAGTGAAACAAATCTGACTTAATGTAGCAAACCAAGGGATCTAGAATGAGGTAGTAAAATGGAAAACAAAACAATCTGATGCATTAAAGAAAGATTTTAAGCATATATGTGCCAGCAAAAAAGAAGAAACAAGTGACTTCAACTACAATGACATCTTTTAAAGATAGAATATACAAAATGTCATCATTTTATTCAATACTAAAATTAATAATAATTTTATTATTATTAATTTATTTATTAATATTTTCATAGTATAACTTTGTACTATTATGTACAAGTCAAAGGTCTCAACTCAAGTGTTAAAGAGATGACTTGAGTAGTGTCTTGTCTAATAATCAGCAAATTTGAAATCTATATATATTTCTTAAGTTTTTGACATCAAAAACTTCAAATGGTTTGTTTTTTTCCAAAGAACTCAAATTCTTTAAAATTAGGTTTTTTTTTATGATGCTGCAAGCTTTCTAATGATGTCATGTAAACACTTAACTATAGATGTATCTGTATTTAAATCCTAGAAATAATCTCTCAAATATGGATGGATTTTGAGTGTTCATATGCATATGACTACCAATAAGCAAAAAAGAAGACAACTTCAGATGCTCATTGGATTCACATAAAGGAATAGATGTATATTCAGAATTTAGCTTCTGTTAGTCCATGACTTCTTCATCTTTCACAAAAGAGATCTTACTTAACAATCTTACTTACTACTCTAACACTTTTCTGCAGTTTTCCATTTAAATTCTATTTGTTATACATGTAGACATCAAGGATTGTATGGTGTCTAAGTGCAGGCTTCATTTAGACTATGATGGGCACAGAGGCAATGTTGCATGTTTAGTAATATCTGAGATGTAAACAAGAATTCATAAAAGAAGACTGCAAACATAAAAAGCTAAGATTGTTTAGTAAAACTGATCTAGAGAATAATGTACTTTACATTTTCTTTTAATTCTAAGTACTTCCTAGAGAGGAAAAGTAGGAATTTATGTTCAACACTACTTAAATTAGATGCACTTTAAGGTCCATTCACGGCGATCCATTTGAATACCACTTATGTTTCACTACATATACTATTCATCCAAAGGACATAGGTAACTGATAACTTGAATTATCTGTTATTGATATGTCATAGAAGTAAATTCAAGCTAAAAGATTGGAATTGTGTGCCTATTGCCCTCCACAGACTCTAACAATCATACAAAGAAATTCAGACCCACCCACAAAGTAATAATCAAATGAATTTGCTCATTTTATAAGCTATAATACCATAAAAGTTGTCCTCATTATGGAAAAAGGTCAATGACTGAGTGTTGTAAATTTGGAATAAGTCTGAGATAAAACTTGGCAACACACACACACACACACAATATAAAAAGGAAAAAAGCAAAAATAATAAAGCCCGATATCAGTCATTTTGAAAAAATGGGCATCATCCCTAACTACGTGCTCAAAGAATTGACTATTTGATTGGACTTCTGTATATGGCATCTCAAAATACTATAATTATAATCTCTATGAGAAACTATTCATATACGGTTTAAAGGGAACATAAACATGGAAATCCCCACTCCAAGCATGTTTCTCAAAGCATCATTATAATTTATTATCCATATTATTGAAAACTGATGCTTGTGTAAAGTTAATCTTATTAAGCTGTGGTTAGTTGATACCCTGGGAAACCTTCTCTTTTCTGAAGGGAAATGGAGGAGGAATGGACCTAGAAAGAGGAGAGGTTGAGAGCATTGCTGGGAGGAGTGGAAAGAGGGTAAGCTAGGGTTGGGATGTATTGTATGAGAAAAGAATAAAAAAATTTTGATGGAAGAGCAATACCAACAAGGCATACAAATTCTATATCATACATATAGTATTATATAACAGAGACATAATATCTTATAATTGTCAACATTTTGAAAATCTATAGCTATAATTATATATACTGATATGAATTAATTGATTCACAGGGGTATGGAGTCCATACCCTATATCTAAACTGTCATTAGATTATCTCTGTCTTTATAAATGTGTTATTCTGTTACTTCTTACATTTCATTTTATTCTCCTAAAGTATTTTACTTTTGCTATCATAAATAAATGAACTTAATTCAAACTTATTCTGTCTATGATATGCTAGACATAATTATTGCTAAGCAAAACAGATAATATTCTCCCTTCTTGAAGTTTAGAATTCAACGATTGAAACAATAAACAAGTTTTAAAATTTTGACTTGTTTTATGTTATATATGACCCAACTGAAGACATATACTTTATTGACAACAAAAAGTGGATTTAGTAACTCATATATAAGAAATCAAATCAAATGGTCTCTATACTGTCTTTGTGTTTTAGTCTTTACCTTGAAATTGCAGACAATACATAAAAGGGAAGAAAACTGAAAGTCATGGCTAATGTAAAGGAAGACACAAAGAGGACAATTTGAAGATACAGATTATGACTGTGTATTTCAGGAAAAGCACTTGATTCATTGAGAATAGAGTTAAGTGAAATACTGTAACCACCAGTTTTAATCAATAGAGTATCAATATTACAAATCACATTAAAAATATTGTCTCAGGGGTCATAGCCTCAGATAGAGCAGATAGAGGCAGAAAGACTATAAGAGTCAAAGGAGCAAAAGTCTGTTGTAAGAGTTCATCTCCTAGATATGTCATGGAAGCTGAACCCTTTAAGTCCCATCAACATGGGTGACTAAAAAGACCTGAAACATGTGGCACCAGGAAGCATGCTAACATGAGGAAATCCAATCAGTCCTCAATCTCAACGAACTATAGCCAACTCAGGAACTCTGAGAGAATGAGAAATAGTGTTCTCCAGATTATATCCAATACCAAGTAATCAGTCTTGAAATTATATATATATAATATGTATTATATGCACACATATATATATACATAAACATACATGAAACACTAGGCAAAGTAAGTTCTGCTTAGCAATATGCATGTGCATGAGTATGTGTAGGATTGTATATGTGTAACCACAATTAAAGAAAATAAAGTTATGCATTTGAGAGAGTGGTGTATATAGAGGGATTGGAAGGAGGGTGGGAAGGGAAATATGATGTAACTGCACAATGAAATTTACCAGTGAATATTTTTACTGTATGTCATCTTCTTTAAGTTGTTACACAGCATTCTGTTCATACATCTCACTACATTTGTTTTTACTGCTACTTAATCCCAGTTGTTGCATGCACAGAAAGTAAAATGGACTATCCAAAGTGGAAACAGTAGGCATTAGAAAATTCAAGAGAATTTTAGTAAAATTAAAATTTATGCCAAGATCTTTAATGGCCATAAAAATTTTTAGGTTCAGTGCAAGCATTGGCACATCTAGCCTCATAGTAGAGGTGAGAGTCCATGACATTTTAGCTACATCATTGAGGCAAGGCTTCACTTTCATTTCCAGTGTCAGAGAAAACATTTCAGGTGAGAGACGGGCATTGCTTTTATAGTATGGTTTACACTTTCCTCAATTCAGTCATGCTTTAGGAGCAAGCTGAACATGCTAGCCAATTACATGACATGCACCAACATTATCTTATAAGCAAAAAATGGGAATTTATGAAGGAAAATTGCATGATTGATTGTGCATACTCTGGTGGACATCAAAAACTCTTTTGAAGATGATTCCAAGTTCTCCTATGTAGGTCACTTTCTCTTAGTAAGAAAGACATCTATTCCATATTTCTATGAAATAAAATTTTATTTAAAAAACCCTCCACAGAAAATAGCAGTGTCTCATAGCTCCAAAAATGAATGTTAGCTTAAAGTCAGGACCAATATTTTGCTACCAGCTTTGTATGTCTCATTCTATCAGCTTATAACACAAGGAAACCATTTCTCTAGTGCCTTCTGTTCTAAACAAGTAGAACAGTTCCGACTTAGGGTTTGTGTGAGGATTAAGTGTGATAGAGTATAGTGATATCACAACACTAAAAAATGATGGAGAATTTCCAGTGCTGTTTCTTCCCTTCCTCCACTCATATTGTTTTATCTTGTGAAATCATCACATGTGCGTAGTTCCTCACAGTTTCTCATCACCATGGAACAATCATGACTTCAGAGGTTAAACCAAATAAATGCAACACAAGCAAGAAATCCTTTTGAATGCCAACTTCCCTTTATAAATGCTAAGTAGAGTTGTAATGGATTTATTTTAGCCAACTATTAGTATGGCATTTGTCTCTATTCATGCTACCATGCCTGTGGTAGTACTTAGTGCAACTTATCGAAGCACTTAACCAAATTAAAGTCTTTTTACTTATTGATTTCTCACCTATGTGAATAGGTGTGATCTACAGGTGATAACTTTTGTACTTGCTAAATTATTTTTATTGTTGATGACACAAAATCTCACATAGTACAGTTCAGCTTTGAGCTTGATATGTAGCAAAGGTTGCACATGACCAATGCTGGTATTATAGATGAACATCACTATGCTCAGCAATCTTTGCTTATTTTTTGAGACAAGTATATCCCTACCAGGCTAGCCTGAAAGTTGTTATCTAGCTTGGGTTATTCTGAAAGTCTCGATCCTCTATGAGCTACTATAACGAATGGTACAATTTAATTTTGTCATCTTACCTCAGACTCCAAGATTTATTCTATGATTTCTCAAAATCAGCTTTTGCTATGTTAAAAATATCCTTCTAAATGTTTAGGAAATGAAAGAAAAGCATGTTTGGGATGATTTCTGATGGTGTTTTGTAATTTTGTAAACCATGGTAGAACTTGTGGTAAGAGAAAGGATTTTTTGTTGTTGTTGTCTTTTTAAAAACAAGAAGTTTATTTGTATGTGTATTATATTTTCATGGGGAACCCAAAAATGAGTTCCTCAGAAGACTGCCAAGAACTTGGTCTCACATAATGTGCAATTTTTTTTTCAAATTGAAATATACTGGAAGTAGTTCTTGTAGACCACTCTGGCCTTATACTCACAGAGATTTGCCTGCCTCTGCTTCCTGAGTGCTGGGATTAATGGTGTGTGCCACTACCACTCAGCCTGTAAAGCATTCCTTATCCTTTCTTATTCTCACTCAAATACATGATATCTATTTAAGTGTTGTGATATATACATATATAAGTGATAAATATATGCATATATATGTGAATACAAATGCAAATACATATAAATGTACATGCAAATTTGAACAACTTCCTTAGTCCTTATGATGTAGTGTGTGCAAGTCCTTATAAGTAGCTCTTATAATGTAGTTATGTGAAAACATAATGTATATGAGTTCAGGGCTAATCACTTAGTATATGAAATTCTAAATGTTTATGTTTAAACCCTCAGATAGGTTTTACATATCATCAAAATCTTATCTCTTTCAACAGAAAGAGATAATTACAGAAAACTGATCAAAAAGCAGAGAATAAGAGACTGTGTGGTGCCCAGGCCCAACTGAAACATATAAAACACAACTCCTTTCCTGATGTTCGAGGGTCACAGCAGAAGACAAGGCAGAAAAATAGTAGAGCTAGACGAGCAGGAAGTTTCTTGTGAGATTGTGTCTTCTAGAAATGTCAGAGAAGCTACGCCATGAAGTTTCATCAACTTGGTTGCCTAAATCAGGCCTGAGCAAGGAACATTTTAAATTTTTCACGTAGCTCAGTATAAATATTGTATAAATGATATAATTTCTTCTATTTAAGAGAGAAGAGATAACCAATGACAGTAAAATATACAGACATTCCCACATTTATACGACTATTCTTCTGGAGTTTAAGAGAGTATGGATTTTAGATTTACAAACAAAGTACCTGCTTGTGATAACACATTTAATTATACTTTTCTGTGGGAAGGATACTGAAGTTAAACCTCCTCCTGGGCGGGCTCTATTGGATGTTTTCTGGCCTTGGGATGTACTTCAAACTCGACTGCCATTTGACATTTGTGTCTTTCCCACTGCTTAGTAGTTTTAGGATTCCAAAGCAAGGTAGCAAAAGAGCAGCATTTCAATATTTTTATTTTCTGTTTACAAAGAACTTTTCAGATGGCTTTGGCTAATTGAAAAAACCCTTGAAAATGCACTTACAATTCTTTCTCAATGTTTTCAACTCTCAGAAAACTTTTTGTCTCTGTGAATAGCTAGCTCCTCCTGGGATCTGGCCACTCAACTCCTGAAAAAAAGTGCATCTAAAATGTCATCCAATCTGCCTATTCATCTAAGTAGTCACCACCTGGAAACTGAAAACATCCTCAGGGTCCTTCACCTTACCTTGCTCAGTGAGAAATAAGAATTGCTTTCTATAGACTTGCTGCTTGCTTGAAGCCATTCCATAAGTTGAAAAAGGTTTGTTTCTTTATATATTAGAGATAACAACTGAAAATAAATGAGTGTAAGTACAAAGTACATATGCACACACACTCACACGCAAATATATACACATTAAGTTCATGCATACACAGACACACTAAGATGTGGTGTCATGTTTATGTATCTAAGTTTCATACTTAGAAATTAAAGCTTTCAGATCATTAAAGCTTTCAGATCAACGCTTCTTTCTACAAAGAGCAGAGGAGCTGTTTCTTGCAATAATCATGACAGAACAACTGGTCAATGGGTAGCGTGAAAGAGAGACTTTGGAACATTCAGCCCTAAATGGGATGCCTTCAACAATCCCCTCCTCCTTTACAACAAGTATCAATCTCAGATCACTTCTTGACAGAGCCCATAACCACTCCCCACTTTCAGTCCTGAGACTCCATCTGACGTTGGTCTGGTCTGGTTTTCTTGTGTTCTAGCAATTCCTGTGAATTCATGTGTGGATCATTTCTGTTGTGCTGGAAGATATTGTTTTCCTGAAGTCATCCATCACCTCTGGCTTTTATAATCTTTCTGCCTCCACTTCCACATAGATCCCTGAGCCCCAAGCAGAGGGCTGTTCTTGATTTTCTTATTACGAAGAATAGTTGGAGGCAAGAAAGTCTCTTATCATTAATGGATCTTCAAGAATATTATTTGACAAAGCCATGACTCCTGTATTCTTTAACAAATAGAATAGTGAAAGAATGGAAATCCACCCTCTCCTGAAGGACTTTAATTCTACCCTCGATTTTATAATCTTACAAAATTGAATACAAACCAAGGATACAGGACTGAAGCATTTTGAAAACTCAGAATAAGTTCTGGAGTGGTTAATGAATTAGGCAGAAAAATTGTCAGAGCCAGATTATCAGGAACTATGCTGTGTAATTGTCTCTCATAGAAATGGCAGCATTAAAATGAAGACATGAGTAATAACAATGTCAATGGACAGGTTCAAGTGAAAGGGGAAAAATTTCTCAGGGTTCCAGTTCTAGACATAACTGTAAGAAACTAATGATGACTGAGAGGAAGAGAATTAGTCCTCCCAGGGATAAGCTCTCTTGTCGGTTATTCTAAGGGGAATGGTCATCACTGAAACCATGTATATTCAAGACACGAAAAAAGAGTCAGCAAATAGCAGAATATGCATGCATGTATGTATATACATATATCTGTGTGTACATATATTATGTAAATAATAAAGAAAAAGAAGTTATCAACTTAAGGGTGGGTGGCATATGGAATATTTAAGCAAATGTAGCTAGGAGGAGCTGGAGAAAAGAAAAGGAATAGGAAAGTGCTATGATTTTATTTCCATTATATTTAAAAGTATTAAATATAAAATAAGAATTAAAAGCAATTAAAATAAAATGATATATGAGAACAACTTTCACAATGTGTGTGTTTGCCATTTTCACTGTCAGGAATGGACCACTTGTACTGCAGAATAAAATTCTAGGCCTACAGTAGCAGCAATAACCAGTGAAGCAGTATTCAGACTACAAACTCTCCTATACAAGCAAACACCTTGAATGGTCCACAATAAAATGGGTCTCAGTGACATTATATTTTCACTTATTATTCAGAGCATCTCACAAACACTACCCTTCATCTAACCAAAATTATTTCTATTTTTCCTCTTACTACCTGAAGTTGAGTTGTATAATTTACTCCAACATACCCCTCCTTTCATCCATCTTGAAAATCTACATTGAATATTTGAATATAAAAAACAGACTTTAGAGTTGTATCTAATAATTTTTGTAATAAATGAAATAGCAGGGAAGCCAAATAACATAAAATTCATAAAGAAAATTGATTTGAAAACTAGTAAACCTCATTAGAGGTAACACTAATCTATTTACCATCTTATGATAGATCACTGTTCTTTTTCCTTGAGTTGATAAATAAAATTTGATTGGTTGCCTTTTCTCTTCCTACTCAAATCCAATTTCTATTCTTTTGAGCTGTAAAAGCTTGACATTAAAAAGAGAAAGGGTTAGATAGCTTCATAAAAGAAGTAATTTTCAAGTTCCAAGAGCATACAAATAAAGGGAAGAGAAAATAAAAGGAAAAATATCAGAAATTCTATCTAGCTGAGATTTTTAATATCTCTGAGATTTCTTTGAAAAACATTACATGCTTTGTGAACCAAATGGACATTTAATCTCTTTTTTTATTTGCAATATACCATTCAGATTTTCTTCTTAATTCTCAGACGTGGTGAGTAAGGATAGGTCTTCAAGTTGGATAGCATTCCAACTTTCACAGGGACACTCTTCAATTCAATAACTAAAAAGTGACATGACTTGAGATTGCCAAGTACAACATGATACAGAAATAAACAACACGCATTACAAATAAATAGCTATTGTGTCTATGTTATATTACATATTTAAGCAGTATTATTAATTTAAAAATATATTAGTTGAGTCATTTAATATTTTTCTCATTTAATATGAATGAATGAATATATTAATTGTTAACTCAATATGTGCATAACTCACTGCAAAGTCACATGGTTTGTGACTCAGTTAAATATTTTCTTAGCCTCCATCTTACACCAAGCTTCACAGACTTTTCTTGAGTCTTCACTAAGTCTTTATTATTGACTGTATTTGCCAAAATTCATATTCTGAAGGCACACACCAAAATGTATTTGTATTTGGGGGAGGGGATCAAAAAAAGTACTTTCATTAAAGTCAGTTGAAGTGAAAATGATGGCTCCTAATTCAATTAGATTAATGTCTTCGATGAAAGAAAAGCTACAGTCCTACCTCATTTTCCTTGCTCCACACTTTATAAATGTAGAAAGCAGTCATGAAATCTAGGAAAAAAAATCCTTCTAAGAAATCAAATCCACAAGCATCCTGATTATGAACTACTCTCCAGAAGTCTGAGAAGTAAATTGGTTTAAATTACCCAGTCTGTGAAATTTTCTCACTGTAGCCCAAATAGACTAGTCTGGGAGGTAATAAAAACACTAGCGATAATTAAGTTGTAAAAAACAAACAAACAAAAAGCATGTTTTTCTCTTTTCGTCTAAGTCTAAGATAATTAAGATTTCTAAATAAGAGCAAGTGCATAGCAAACATGAGGCCATATATTAGGGAAAACTGCTGACAGTGAACTTGGACTCCAGCAGGTACATTTGAACCCCTCACTTGCTGCTGCATAGTGCACCGGAAACCTGCACCTTTCTGTCTTGGCAAATCTTGTTCCTGATCCACTTCCCTTCTCTGTGATTGCATTCATGCTGTGGCCAAGAGAACAGCCAAATGTCTCCTATACTTCTTTTT
>PVIU01035202.1:0-10595 GCA_004026605.1 Ondatra zibethicus | reverse complement strand
TGGAGTGGCAGCTTAATGAGTAAAGTTCTTGCTGTGCAAACATAATGACCCGAGTTTAATCTGCCATTATCCATGTTAAGAAGATGAGATCAACCATGGTGGCTAGTGCCATTAACCACTGAGCTATCTCCCTGGGACACACTTGTAGTTCCAGCCCTGGAGAAACAGTCAGGAGGATCTTTGGGCTCACTGCCTGGCCTGCCTTGTGTACTTGGCAAATTCCTGGCCAACGAGAGACCTGTCTCAAAGAACAAGGTGGAGTGCCAGAGAGATGGTTCAGAGCGTAAAGGTGCTAAGTACTATGCTTAACAGCCTGAGCCTAATCCCAGGACCCCACATGGTGAAAAGAGAGAACCAACTCCTACAAAGTGTCTTCCAACCTCCATGTGTAAGGTGTGGCATGAAAAATGCGTACACACAAACACACACTCACATACACACGTGTGGACATATACACACATGTGCACACACACAGAGACACACACAAACATACACAATGCATGCGTGAGCGTGCACACTCACATGATCACGGAGAGAGGAACACAGGCCAACAGAGATGGTCACGTAAAAAGAAAAGCGAAAACTGCCCAGGCAGTGAAGTCTGAAAGTAACGCCTAGGGCACTAGGCAGGAGGGACGATAGAGGGAACGGTCTTGCAAGAGATGTGTGGCGTGGCCAGGGTCATGGCAAGCTTGCCAGCGTTAATGAAGAAGTGAACAGAGGAGAAGGAGATGGGCTGAGGATGCCATTCATGCCTACAGTGCTTGCGGCATGCGCAAAGCAGGGGCTGTGGACTACCACGAAGACAAAGTCTTTCTAGAGGGAGAGAGTAACCAGGATGAGCCCCAGGGACCCAGATCCTCACCTGGTGCAGATGCTAAGGGTCATGGTACTCTTGGCCTCCGCGGGCTTCTTGGCTACATCAGAAACAGAAGGATATGCAGTGTCTTTGGGTCCTGGTTCAGGAGGAGGGCAGGGATGGGACAGGACTGGGGTCGGAAGGTAACAGGGGGGTCATTCCTCTTACCTGTGTCAGGGGCTGGTGCTATAGTGACCCTGAGGTCAAACTTCTTGCAGGCGACTTTGCCTTTGACTTTGGCATGATACACTGTCACTACCTGGGGAGATGAGCACAGAGTCCCATGAGAGCACAGAATGGCTGAAGACATGGAGACAGGGCAGGAGAAACAATGGGCCCAGCAGGTGTGGCTTCCCCTTCCTTACCGACAATGTGCCTTCGCCTTTTCCTCTGGCTATTAGAGAGAAGGCCTCGTTTTGCTTGGTCTGCACAGGGTTGGGGGAGAGAAGAGGGGAAGTTAACCGCCAGCTCAGGACCAGGAAGATGGCCCAGTAGGCGAGGTGCTTGTCTGATGAATGTGAGAACCTGGGTTTAATCCCAAGAATCCATGTCAAACAAGCTGGGCATGGGCTTGAGATCCTAGCGCTGGGGAGGCAGAGACAGGGGGATCTTTGGGGCCTGCTGGCCACCTAGTCTAGTCTATTTGATAAATTTTAGCCCAGTGAGAGACTTAGTTCAACAAGTAATGTGGACCGCACCTAAGGAATGGCATGTAAGGTTGTCTTCTGCCCCCCCCACACAAATGTACCCACACCTGTACACAATCACGCAAACACGTGAGCACATACAGCTCCCACGGTATCTGACCTCTCGCCTGCAGCCCTGGATGGTACAGAAGGTGGAAGACGAGGAGGGGAGGGCTAAGACCGTACCTCTTCTGATCGTAGCAGGTTGCCAGTGTGCCAGACAAGGCGGAGTACAGTTGGGATGCTGCGGCTGGGAAGGTGGAAGGACACGTCCATGTTCAACTCCTTGTGGTCAGGGACGTCTGTTTGGTATTGGGCCAAGGCTTGGAACACCATGAAGGTGGCCTAGAGCCCATGCGAAAGAAAGATGGTTAGCTTTGCATTCTCATTGGTGGTTAGGACGTGCTGGGGAGAGATAACCATGTATGGGTCAGAATTATGGCATTAGCACCACACACAGAACCTGCCAAAGACTGCAAAGATAAAGTTGGGAAGGGGTGGATGACCCAGAGCTCCCTGTGAGAGAAACTCAGGCCAGGGATGATTATCAGTCAGCCTGGCCTAGGACCCGCCAGAGTGTGAAAGGGCTAGCGGAGGTCACTAGGCAGAGAAGGACTGTCTAGAACTCTCCAAGGGAGCTGGCTTTTGTCCAGAAGCTGCAGATTCTGAAAACACGCCAGGATCTCCCAGGACATGTACATGCGTCCTTTTCCTTCCCTGCAAGCTGGACTGAGCTGCGGCCGAGGGGTGCAGAAGAAACAGGCTTCCCTGCCACCTTACAGGTAGCAGTCCAAGTGTCAGACTGAAGGTCTAGAACCTCTAGACTCATCAAAAGGGAAGAGTTGTCGGCCTAGGGAGCCAGGAATTAGTCTAGAACCATCTCATGAGAAAGACAGTAGAAGCGGAGTGTGGAGGCACCAAGCTCTGAAGTGATGTGGAGGATGGAACACTGAAAAATGACTGGTACCCCAACGAAAGATCAACCCAGAGCCCGATCTTGCCCTAAGCTGCCAAAACCATCATCTGGAAAGTTCTAGAGAAAGATGCATTGGGCAGTGCCCTCGTGGAGGTGAGAGCTGAAATAGAATACATCAACCACAAAAGGTGATCAGAAAAGCCTGGGTGGAATTGGGATCTTGGTCTAGAACTCACTGGTAGGAGAGTGTGACATTTGAGAACCCAGTGGACTAGAGAATGCTATCTAGAACCCACACATGAGAGAGAGAGAGAGAGAGAGAGAGAGAGAGAGAGAGAGAGAGAGAGAGAGATTGGGAGTCCCCTGGAATGAAGGAAGGAAGCAATCTAGAACCCTCCAGTGATGAGGTGTCATTGGGAGTACAGTGAAACCATGAACATGATCTAGAGCCCACACATGACAATGGGGGACACTGGGAGCCTGGTCAATTGAGACCATGTTCTAGAATCTTCCAGTGATGGGGGCATCAAGAGCCTGATGGAACTAGGAACGTGACCTAGAACTTTCCAGTTAGGGTGCCGTTTGGGGGCAGCCTAGGAACATGATCTAGAACATTTTGATGAGAATGGGGAACACTGGGAGCCTAATCTAATGAAGAATATAATCTAGAACCCTCCAGTGAGCAAGGGATCCATTGGGAGCCCAGGGAACAAGGCACACAATGCAGTTTCTCCGTTAGTCTGGAGTCTCCTGCACGGTGCAGACAGAGGAGGTACATGCCTGGGTCTTGGTGTCTCCTCCGGGAGACCTGGGAAGCAAACATTGGAACTGGAGCCCACTTGCCTGTGTGGAGCGCACTTGCCTGTGTGGAGCCATAGCCGCCTCCGTAGTATCTTTGCTCATTGAGCCAGCGGACCACAGGAGGCACAGAGTCGAAGTCTTTGAGCAGCAGCAGGGCCAGGAGGGCATAGGACGTGGCCTCCACATTGTAGAGCTGCTGGCCAGGCTCTTCCCAGCGGTTCCGATCTGCACAGGAAACACCCCAGCCTCACATCCACTGTGTAGCCTGAGAGTGACCTGGGGGCTAGCCTTCCCCATGTCCGGGTGGCCATGCTTATGTTCAACTGTCTTGTGCTGAGTGTGGATTGTCAATTTGAGTGACCTGGGAGACAATCCCCTGGCCTTTCATCCTGCCTATGTTAACTGGTGTGGAGGAACCCATTGTGACCATTCCCTGGGGTGGGTCCCGGAATGGGTAAGATGGAGAAATGAACCCAGCACCTCTCTGCTTTCTGATTAGCGCTCACTGCCTTGATTTCCCAGCTATGATGGATTCCACCTGTGAGCTGAAATGAAGCCTTCCTCCCTTGAGTTGCTTCCATTGGGGCACTTGATAACAGAAACAGGAAAAGAACTCAAGAGCATCTCCAGTCCAGCAGACCCCAGCTCTCCTTCAGTTGCCCTTTGGATGTGGATGCCCAGGGTACGGTTGAATGAAAGATGCCCAGGCCTCTTGTGTGATTTACGTTGAAGAGTCAACAGACTTGAGAGGCGTCCAGTGCAGTTCAGTGTGGGGCATCCACACCACCCCTCAGCTAAGAACCATGCTTCCTGGCTCAGCGTGTGTGCAGGACCTTCCCTTTGAGGTGACTCCCACCCCAACCACATACCCCTTCCTCTTGAGGTGACCCTCACCCCCAACCTCACACTCCTTCCCCGAGGCGATTCCTCACCTTTGGCTGTGTTCAGAAACTTGCTGAGGTAAGGTTCCTCCAGTTTCCCCATCAGGGCCAGGGCATACCCAGCGATGGCCACTGTGTATGGTCTCTGCAGGTTCAGGTAACTGGCTTCAATGTACTCCCCTGCCTTGTTAATGCTCCCAGGAAGGCTCTGTGAGAGACAACAGTTGGGATCTCACAAACATGACTTCTGGGCCACCAGGATAGCATCAGCCCTGTGGGCCTCCCCTGAATCTGCCCTGTGGGACTCCCCTGTATTTGGTGTGTCTGACTTTAAGAATCCTCTAGTCATTGGGGCCACTAGTGTGGTGCCCTCTGCTGAACCCTTCTATGCACCTGGAGAACTCTGTATGCTAGGGGTGTGCAGAAGGGTGTGTGACTGTGGGTTCTTGGGTAGGTGAGCCCTGCCTCATAACAACAGAATTATGGTCATGTAAATGCTCCCCCAGAGGTTGTCACTAAACAAAACGATGTCGGAAAATGTCCCAAGTTGGCATATACTAGAAACCAGATCCAGCATGCCAGTCAGAGTCTTCCTCCATCTTCATGGTCACCATCTCGCCTTAGGAGGGGTTTATCATTTGCTCATTCACTGAACTTGGATGGGTAGATATTTGTGCTGAGTTGACACATTCCCTCCATGAGGATGGGAGTGGTTCAGAAAACTGAGAAGACAACAAGAGACTTAGAGGCTTCGAAGGCCCCAAACTCGGGGCTCTCATGAAGGCTGGGAGACGCAGAAAGCCATCGCTAGGGGAGGGTCTCTGGGTAGACCTGCCTGCACGCTGTGCAGGGAACTCTAGCTGTGCAGCTTTTGTGACTCATTATTGACGGCTGGGTGGGCCTTTTGGCAATTTAGCTGCCCTTGCATCCCCATGCTCCCATAGGTGACCCCAATAAACCTGATGCAATGTTCATCAAGCTGAACTTGGCGCAATTATTTTGGCGGGGGGTGGTACTGATCACTATCTAGTATGACAGTCATTTCTTTGTGTCTCCCCAGGAAAAGTCATATACTTTTTTCAGAGGTTTTTGTGAAAACCTCTGAGATCACAACGATGCACACCAGGTATCATGGTTTTCATAAAACCATTTTTAGTAAGTAGAGAGGGCCACACCTCCCAGCTCAGAGCAACAACCACTCCACTCATTAGCCTCAACTGTCAGCCTCATATAGCCTGGGGTATGAGAGGGGAACCTTAGCCGGTGAACTGCCTAGATCAGAGGGACCTTTGGTCGTCTGTGGGGGATTCTCTTCATTGTTAGTAGATGTGCTAAGGCCACTGTGGACAGCACCATTCCTAGGCAGGTGGTCCTGAGCTGTCCAAGAAGGTCTAAGCCTGCCAGAGAAGCCACAAGCAGCACCATTTCTTTGGCTGTGAGTGAGATGAGGTCATTGGTCTGAGGTAATGGAACAGCAAACATGCCTGCCCTTGAGTCCCTGCCTCGACTTCCCCCAGGGATGTCCATGCTCTGGAGCTATAACCTGAAAGAAACCCTTCTCTCCCTCAGGGTGTTTTTTGTCCGAGTGTTCGATCACAGCAGCAGAGAAGAAACAAGAACACCCCTCCCCACAGCTTGGATGCCTGACAGGACACTCACGTTGATCTGCCCCTCACAGATCTCTCGGGCTTCCTGCAGTGCTATGAGGACGAAGGCTGTGAGGGATACATCGGCCTCCTTGCTGTTCCGGAGTCCACCCTGTGGTGAGGAGCACAAGTGAGTCTTTACCTGGCTGTCAAGTACCCTGAAGACTTGGGGATCCTGGCTCAGCCACCCCCGCTAGTGTGAATCAATAGAATTGTTGAATTGTTTGTTCATTCTGTGTCACTGGGGTCCCCCTGTACTGCTGTCCCTGGTGTATGGTTGAGGAAAAACACAGATGGCTAGATCTATGGTGGATCTCCCCCGACAGATCTACAGAAAATAGGAACTATCATGAGTCAAAACACTTAGTAGGACCCGGGGAGATGGCTCAACCCTCAAGCCTGAGTTTGATGTCATAGAACTCACATTTTAAAAAATTAAATATCTAGGAGTGGTGGCATGTGCTTGTGACTGCGGTATTAGACAGTAGAGAGGGCCAGATCTCTGTGGCTCAGGGATCAGCCAGCTTAGTGTACTTGGTGAGCCTTGGGACAGTGAGACACTGTCTCAAAAGAGAAAAAGAAAAAGAAAAAGGTAGGTGGCTGCCGAGGGCTCTCTGGTCTCCACCCAAGCACGATACCATCCATGTCCCACCTCTGGCTGGTTCTGTCAGCCGCTGGATTCTTGCAATAGTTCGGTGTTTTACAAATTCATTCCCCAGGCTCCCACCTCCACCAAGTGAACAGGCAGATGGAGCAGTGTTCTCTCCTCTCCCTCCTGGGACCCTCTACCCATCTCTGTCTGCAATCCCCCTGCCTCTTACAATCATTTCTTGGTGAATCACGGGTCCGTCCTCCTGAAAGACACCATCCGGCTTCTGTTTCTCCAGAATCAGCCATTTAACAGCGCCACACAGGACCTGAGAGTCGATGGCTATAAGGTTGGCAGCCAGAGAGAAGACCTTGACCACGTAGGCTGTGAGCCTGGGGGTGGGGAACACCAGGTTTGAACCAATCGACTTTGAGAGACAGAGAATGACATCTTCACCCACCAATGAGCAGAGAGGGGCGACGACCGAGACACTCAGTTTGGGTGGCTCAAAGAGCATGAAGCCAGTTGCTTAAAGGAGTCTAAGGCTCCTTCAGTTCCTCAGCCTTGGTTGTAGACAGAGAGGGGCCAAACCACTCTTGGTAGGGATTCAGGCCTTGCTCAGGTGGATGTCGAGGCAGAGGTCAAACTGAGCATCTGTACTTACCAGGTGCTGGCTGCCCGGTCCTTGAAGGCAGCATAGGCAAAACTGGGCTGTTTGTAGACCAGCTGCTGGGTGTACCCTGTGGAGAATAGTCAGGGTCACTAAAGGAAGGGGTGGGTTGAGCCTGGCCTGACTAAGGTGGGCAGTGGGTGCCCCGAGGGCAGGACAAGGGTGCCACCTATGTGAGGTGGGATGAGGGTTCAAAGAGGGTAGGCTCAGGATCCTGGGAAGGGAGTGGGTTTTAATGGAAGGCTTGAAGAGGAAAGCTGAGCTGGGTGTGTGTGTGGAGGGGGGTGGGAACATGGTGGGGGAGGGCCTCCCTGGGGAGAGTAAGCAAGAGAGAGAGTGCAAAGAGGGTTTGGAGCAGAGGCGGGGCCTCAGGGAGGATGGGCGGGGCTTAGTGAGGGGCGGAGCTTCTGGAGACCACAGGGACCTTTGGAAGGGAAGCTGGTTTGTTTTTTCCCAGCAAGGGCCCCACCTTTCTTGATGAGCTCCAGGGACTGCTGCCTCTTCTCCAGGCCGAACTTCTCCCACTGTTCCGTCTGGTCTAGGTAGTGCACGGCAATGACTGTGGGTGTCATGCCAATCATGTTCTGCTCCCCGCAGCCCGACGGGGTCACGATCAGGTGTTTCAGCCGCTCTGCATCCACTGCGTCCTCGACCATCTGAGCCACTGGGGTCCCTGGAGTCGAGTGTGGAGGAAAAGGCCTGTTAGCCCTGTCTCTGACCAGAGGAAGCCTAGGGCTTGAGGACTGCAGGAGGATTTAAATCCTGTGTGGATTTAGGGGGAGGTTGTATCTCGTCTAGGACATTTAATTTCACCTTTAGTCAAGATAATGGCAGCAGCCACAGACAGCTCTGCTTAGAGTTCCTTGCTAGTGTCCATTGGAGAGCTCCCCATGGCATCTCATTTAATCCCCAAGTCACTTTGCAGTTAGGGACTGTCTGTGTTTTTTTTTTTTTTTTTTTTTTTTTGGTTTTGGTTTTTCGAGACAGGTTTTCTCTGTGGCTTTGGAGCCTGTCCTGGAACTAGCTCTTGTAGACCAGGCTGGTCTCGAACTCACAGAGATCCGCCTGCCTCTGCCTCCCGAGTGCTGGGATTAAAGGCGTGTGCCACCACTGCCCGGCTAGGCACTGTCTCTTATGGTAGCTTGTCGGAGGGGCGCAATGCCCCCTTCTCGTTCTTCCCAGATCCAGTAAGAGGAGAAGAATCTCTGTACTCGGAGGGCGTGGCTTCTCATTTAATTGTCTTTACCAGCATGTGCTATTTGCGGAACTAACTTCTTCAGGAGGCTCCTGCATGCAGACGCAGACACAAGCCACACTGTTCCCATAAAATGGGTGTTGGAGCTGCTATGGCTCAACCCTCCCAGCAAACAAGGCAGAGAGTATGTGTGGTGTGTGGATGAGAATGGCCCCCAGAGGCTCATGTCTGAATGCTTGGTGCCCAGTTAGTAGAATCCTCTGGGAAGTTTTAGGAGGTGTGGCCTTGCTGGAGAAGGTGCTTCACTGCGGTGGAGTTGGACGGTTCAGAAGCCCACAGCAGGCTCAGCCTCACTGCTTCTCCCTCTGCCCCTGGATCAGGACGTAGCTCTTGGCTACTGTTCCAGCGCCATGCCTGTCTGCTCCCCGCCATGATGATTGTGGACTGAGCCTCTGAAACTCTAAGCAAGTCCCAATTAAATGCTTCCTTTATAAGAGATGCCTTGGTCACGGTGTTTCCGGGCAGTGATAGACCAATGACTAAGATAGTATCATTGCCCTCATTTTTACAGGGGGAAACTGAGGCATTATGTTAAGAAATGAGTCCCAGATCAATCAACTTGAAATAGTAGAGTTGAGATTTGAATCCTGTATCCTGGTGAAGGGTCTCCTCCCTTCCCCATGAGATGGTGCTCCCTTAGCTTCTGGCTCCCAGCTGCCCTGACCCCTGCCTGGACCCTCATGCCAGGGAAAAGGCCATCTTACCTTGCAGGAGAATTCTGGTCTCAGAGTCCGTGTCTGGCACTTGGTCACTGAGGTCTGCAGCGGGCACATCCTCCCTCTGTACCCCCTCTGCAGGGTGAGAGTGAGAGAGGTCGGCACCAGCCCCCCCTGCCCTTTTCCCGGTGCCCCACACCACCCTGCCTGCTCTTCCTGCCTCCTCACCTTTGCCAAGCTTCTCTGGATTCAGTGTACGGGTGATCACGGTCTTGTTGACTCTTATGCCTTCCGGCTGTAAAGGAGGATGGAGAAGATGACAAGAGACACACAGATGGTCAGCAGGATGCTGTCCGGGCGATAACCACTTCGGAAGGCCTCTTCTCCCTCTGTGACTGGGGATCAGTTACTTAACCTTTCTGTGTCTCAACTTCTTCTAAGGAGGAGGAGATACAAACACCTACCTTATACTCTTCTGTGCATGTGTGTGAGTGTGCATGCATTTGAGTATAAGGTGTACATGTATGTTTGTGCATGTGTGAGTGTATATATGTCTGTGAGTGTATTTATGAGTGTGTGCAAGTGTGCAAGCATTTGTGTATGTGCAGGTGAACATGGGAATGCACGTGTTTGGGGTGTACATGTATATTTAAGTGTGCATGCATGTATACAAGTGTGTTTGAGTGTGCATGTCTGTATAAGTGCATGTGTGACTGTGAGATGTGCATTTGTGTATGTGTAGTGTGTATGCATGTGTGTACACATATGCATGTATTGTGTGCATGCATGTGTGAGTATGTGCAAGTGTGTGCATGCATGTATGTGTGTGAATGTGTGCATGTGAAAATGTCAATGCTATATGTCTTCTGACCCTATCTTTCTTCCTTTTTTCTTTTTTGGCTTTTTTAAGACAGGGTTTCTCTGTTGCTTTGGAACCTGTCCTGGATCTAGCTCTTGTACACCAGGGTGGTCTCAAACTCACAGAGATCTGCCTGCCTCTGCCTCCCGAGTGCTGGGATTAAAGGCATATTCCACCGCTTCCTGGCCTGACCCTATCTTTCGAGACAGTCTCTTGGTCATCAGTCATCCTTTTCCTCTGGCTTCTCTTTGGGCGCTGGGGATCTGAACTCAGGTCCTTATGCTTGGACAGCAATCACTTGGCCAGGGGAGCCATCTTCCTAGGACTTTTCCTTTTTTCAAAATTTGTGACAGGGTCTCATTGAGTTACCCCTGCCGTCCTCAGATCCATAATTCTCCTGCCCACCTCCCCAATGAGAGGATGACAGGCCATATCCCATTGGGCACAGATCCCAGAGGTTTGTATGAACTAGTTCAGGGCTCTACTCACCGAGACCCGACCACTTCTACCTTCTGTAACACCTGGGCTCTGCTATGATCCTTGGTGTCTCAGAGCCAGGCCAACAGCAGGGAGATCTGAACGCTAGGGACATCAGATGCCTCAAAGGACTCACCATGACCTTCAGGGTCTTCTTGACACCATCACTGATGAAGTGGCCAAAAACAGCAGCCTTGACCTCTACCTCATGGAGGCCGGTCTTCAAGGGGACAATGACGTAAGGTACTGCCACGGAGGACTTGGCAGGGATATCGATGGTCTGGTAGTAGCGCTTCTTGG
>PVIU01035201.1:0-10582 GCA_004026605.1 Ondatra zibethicus | reverse complement strand
GTTAATATCTGTGCTCCCTGGGTTAGAACTGGATTCTGCATTTTCTGAAATGAAGATTTACTTAGGGAATCAATAACTGTCAACAACTGGGATGGACTGATCTTATGCGCCATTCGAGGCCCCAGTAAAATAATTGCTATGTTGGGGAAGAGACTCAAGCATCGGGGAATCTGGAATTTTTCAAGTGTCTGATTCCCCAGTCAGTGTGTTTAGGGACTCTGGCATGGCATTTCTTAATGCGATACCCGTAAACTGCAACCGGCAGCACAGTATCACAATCAGCCATCAGCAGGCACAAATGGAAAATTTTAGGTAGATAGGCAGGATACAGACCAAAGACATGAGATATACGATCACCTCTTATTTATCTCGCAATGCTTTCCTCTTTTGATAATTGCATTCTGTTCCAAGTTAAACTGAATTTTTTTTTCTGTTATCCCTATCACTTTCATTTTTTCTGCCGGACCACACATTTACATGGGAGGAAGAAATGAGTCCGCAGCTCTGATGGAGATCTCCAAGGTTACCACAGGATTTGTTTCTATTGGAGTAATTGGGATCATTCTCCTCGGAGGTTTATATTCCAGGAACAGTTTCAATGCACACACTCCTTCAGTCAGCGGAAAGGTGAGCTAATAATATTTTCAGAATAGCGGGTCCTTAATTGAAACGGTGAACAGACACTTAAAAGAAATCCCACACTGGCTCACAATTAAGAAATAGATATTTATTTAGAGGTAAACTCACAAATCAGAATCCTGCTCTTGACTGGTTGAATCACATGATCCAAAAGAGCAGCTGATGGAAAGGCAGCAAGGGGAAGGAGAAAAGGGACGGACCTGCATTTTTCATCTGTGTATATAGTACAAGATACAAATTTAAAATTAATTTTTGATAGGAATATATATAATCAATCTGCTCTTGATTAAGGTATTGTATTGTGCAGCTAGTTTAAAATAGGGAGTCATCTATAATGGTCAAGTTTGTAGTCATGTTATTTAGGTTTTCTTTATGTACAGAGATATATTTCAGATGGATAGTTATTCTTCAGATCTCTCAAAGACTAACAGAATATGGTATTTAAAATGTTTTAAAAACTTAGGACTGTTTGTGACAATGAGACACATGCCCATCTGCTCCTGGCAGCAAAAATTACTTGAAAAGAATATGGGCATTGAGGAGGCTCCTTATGGAGTTTGCTAGCCATTTGGGCAATTAACTTCTCTTGCTTGGACTGCTTGATGATATGCTGTATGAAGTGGACATGCAAGACTCACAGAAAAATGACAGCTGTAGCCGCCTAAAGAAGTTGAGACAGTCCTTCAGTGTTCCTGCTTCATGAAAGAGTCTGCCAGACAGTCTGTAGGATAGAGAAGAAAGTGACTGAAAATCTGCCAGTATAGGTGGAACTGTCTTTGAAATTTCCTTGAAAAGTCTGCCAGAAACTACGGATCAGTAAGCTTAAGGTGGGTGCCCACAAAGTTACAGAAAGTGTTGGTGTGACTGTCCATGCCGTGAGATGTCTCTCTCAAATCTAGAAATTTGAAGTTGCATACAATGTACTTTCTTTTGACTAGGTAATATTATATCCTTCTGGATACTTTGATGTAGTTAAAGAATAAAGTTATAATTATAGTTTTCCTTAGTTATGATAAAAAAGTTTAAGTATTCCTTTTTATTTAGAAAGAAATGGAGAGATGCTGTGGGAGGTGATGTATGCTGTGAATATATTTTATTGCCATGCATTAATAAGGAAGCTGCTTTCAACTAATGCTTTAACAGAGTAAAGCCAGGCAGAAAGAGATATATGAAAATATAGGTAGAGTCAGGGAGAAGCCATGTAACTCCAGTCAGAGACAGATGCCTTCACTGAAACCCACCAAAACTTTGACAGTAGGTCAAGACTTCATGGTGATGCACAGAATAGTGGAGATGGATTAGTTTAGGATATAAGAACTACCTAGCGATACTATTAAGTTATTGGCCAAACAGTATTGTAAATAATATAGTTTCACAACATTTGTGGGTTTTCAAAGAAGCAAATTTCTTATTGGATTAAATGAATACTGCAGTAAAGCAATAGTAATATTTTGTAGAGCATTGCCATAAAGTAGTTGAAACGGATTTGCTATGAGTCCCTGGCAGCTTGCTGCAGGGTCAAGTCCATGCGGCAGTCCCCAAATGAAGGTGGTTGGTCCCCAGCCATGTGGCAGCTGGCTGGTCCCCGGCGAGCGGTGTGGGCAGGTGGGTGGGAGACACAGAGATAGGCACACCATACAGAGTAGAGTTGAATATTTATTAGGTGTATTATGAAGGGGAAGGAAAAATAGTAAAAGGGGGGAGAGAGAAAAGAGAGAGACAGAAGCAGGGTAAGGGGAGAAGTGGGGAGAGAGAAGCTGCCTCTCTGAGAGGAAGACATAAAAGAGAGAGAACTCAGACTGGAAGCTGAAGATCAGCTTGCCTCAGTGGATGAGGGAGGGAGTGGGCGTGGCTTGTCCCTTAAAGAGACAGATCATTACATTCCCATCTCTTTTTATAATAAAAATGCGGGTGGTTAGGCACCACAGGTGAAAGGAATTGGGGCAGCAGATTCTCAAGACTGCTTCTTGCTTATTTATGGGCATTGTCTTTGGGAGGAACCTGAGAAGGCTGGGTGCTGGTCACATCCTGGCATAGCTGATCTCTTTGCTCCTGTCTGGTGTTTGTGGCATGGAAATGTCTGGTGTCTCTTACACCTGTTTAAGGTGGATTCTTCAATTTGGCTCCTTGAAACTCACAAGAATTCTTTGGATTTGTGAAAACAGAAGTTTTAGATATATACCTTGTATAAACAGCAGCATATTTATGTCAGAATGAATGTGACAGATATTTTTGCACAATGAAAAGTATTTTTAAGACTATGGAAGGCAACATGAGAGAGAAATTTGATCTGAAATTTGTTTAGTAAGGGTGTCCTTTTAAATTGACAAAACCTCTCAGCTGTCAAACTGCATCAGAGATCTTTGAGAAGGATAAAATTTTACTTGAGTTAATGATTAAAAATGACAGAGAACTTACTGGGTTGGCACACAGAGCTACTCCTCAGGGTTCTCCATGGTTGCTGAGGGTCTCATTTGCCTTCTGCTGTTTAGTGCAGGACCTGCCAGGCTCCAGAAGATCCTGTGGGCTAAGAAATCTGTAGGAAGACAAGCCACCTTGACCTGAGCAGGTAGGCTGTTGATTCCAGCGATTCTGTCCACATCTGGAGATCTTCAGTTTATATGAAAGGCAGTTTTATCCATTGGTCAGCGCTTGGCAGTTGAAACGAATTGCAGATGAATGTTGTTCTGTGCCCATTTGTCTGCTGTCTTTTTTGGAGGAAATAGAGTGCTGCTGCTAGAAGCCAACCTGTCTCTTTTTGTTATGAAGTTTTAATAATTAAATATTTATATGCCATATTCCCTAGATCTCTGAGAGCTTAGTATAGTTTACTGGCTTGAGGGCAGCCTTATGGAGACCTGCAAGGAGGCAAGTCAAAATCCCACACAGAGTATTATAATCCCAGTGTGGTTCTTGCTCTGGGACCACCTCTGCTCTGGGAGGGTGGGAGGCAAGAGCTTGGTGACTCTCATCTGCATGTAGCCTGGCCTGTTCCCAAACTTGCCTGCACTAGTCAGGGAGTAGGTTATTAGAAAGGGTCATATAGATGTCATGAAAGGTGAGATTATAAGATTGGGTAAGATATTGGAATTGTTTTATGAAAGTGGTAGAATTAGACATATAGGAGCCCAGTATTTTTTCTATATGGGAAAGTTCTGAGAGTGAGAAAAGAGCATGTACCCTAATCAATCCATCTACGCTGGCCATCTCTCGCAACGGGAGAACTGTAGCAGATTTGGCTTGGTTAGGGTTAGGTTCCATAGCAGCACATGAGCATGTGAGAGGAGGGATAAATGTGGATGCCAGAGCATGGCAGCTGATGCGGCCAGGCACTGGAGAGGAAGAATGATTCAGCAAGGCTACTGGAGCAGGTAGTGTTGGGGGGAGAGAGCTGGAGAGCAAGCGGAGGGAAGTGGTGAGGCAGCAGGAGGTAAAGGAGCAGAAATATCTGCCTGTTGAGGTTGGGAAGATGTGGATTCCTTAGCATGGTTGGGACCAGTGGGTAAAGGAACCAGCATAGAAACAGGAGTAGGAGCTAAAGGGACTGGGGTTGAAGGAGCGATGGCAAGGGCTGAAGGGACAGGAGCAGAAACAGGGGTTGAAGGAATGACGGCAGGGGCTGAAGGGACAGGATTAGAAACTGGGGGGATGGGGTTAGCTGCCTGCTGAGGTCAAAAAGGCAGGGGTTCATTAGCTGGGTCCACAGCGGAAGTAGAGGGTTCTTCTGGTACAGATGGCATAGCCAGGAACATGTGAGCAGGCGAACAGCTTGCAAGGACATAGGGCTTAGGCATAGAGCTTAAATAGTAAAAGGCTTGGATGTAAGGAAACTCCTTCCATTTGCCCATGGGCTGACAGCAGTTAGAAAGCTTCTGTAAAATATTGGGATCAAAGATGCCATTAGGCGGCCACTTTAGATTTCCATCTAAATTGTAATGAGGCCAGATATAACTACAGAATAGAATCTACCTAGAGAGCTTGGTCTGAGATTGACTGCAGTGGCTCTTAACAGGTAAGATTTATACTCGTAAAAAGACAGAAAGAAGAAAAAACTGCTTCCAACAGAAGGTTAACAGCAGAACTGACAATAGTAGAGAACAGCTTGATGCATTAAATAAAACTATTTTGTAAGAGACTTAAAGTACATACCAGTATAAAACATGAAACTTATTGTTTTTTTTTTTTGAAATGAGATGCAATGTACAATTATAACATTAAGCATGGGTGCGTTTAAGTTACATGTATGAACACACACAGGGAGTAAACAGGAATTGGGCAAAGCAGATGCTCTTGGTGAGCCCTACCAATGGTGTGACATTGTGCAAAACACATGCAACAGAGTTAACAAGAGGAATTTAGAAAAAAAGAAAGAAAGAAAAGAAAAAACTTAAGTCTCCATAAGATATAAAACTGATTGGCCCATTACCTCAGGCTTCTTATTAGCTCTTGTAGCTGATATTAACCCATTATCCTTATGTATGTTAGCCACATGGCTCAGCAACATCTTTTTTAGCAGGGCAGGTCATATCCTGCTTCTTCGGTGGTCTGGGCAGGACTGGTAAGGGAGCTTCCTGCTTCCCATAATTCTTCTGTTCTCATTGCACCACATCTACTTCCTGTCTGGTTTTCCCACCCATACTTCCTGCCTGGCAAAACAGCATTTATTTAAAACATGATTGATAGAATACAGACAATTGTCCCGCACCACACAGGGACCCATGGCCAGGCATCTCCTGACCCTGGGTAGGGTGTTATGGTCTGGCTGGATCTGATTGGAGTGACTCAGAAGCCATAAAGGCCAGAGGCTGCTTCGAGAGGCCTTTTACAGTGAGGTAAAAAAAGGAAAAGAAATGGAAATAAAGAGAAAGAAGAATCTGTCAAATGCACTGCACAGAATGTGCAGTGCTAGCACAGGCTGACTGATCCAGGGTCAGTCCAAACACACTTTTAGCTGAGGGAAGCAACCATAGCAGAGTGGGGGAAACTCACCAATGGAAGCTGGTGGTGGGAGTAGAAAAAAATCTGGTTCCGGATCCAATCTCTGAAGAAGAACTTGAGCAGGAGAGCCCATCCGAGTCACGGCACCAATTAAATGGATTTGCTGAAAGTCCCCAGTAGCTTGCTGTGGGGTCGAGACCATGTGGTAGGTCCCCAAACAAAGTTGGCTGGTCCCCAGTCTTGTGGTGGCTGGCTGGTCCCCGGCTAGTGGTGTGGGCAGGCGGCAGTTGGGAGGCATGGAGATAGGCAGGCCATGCAGAGTGAGGTTGGATATTTATTCAGGGGGTTATGGAGGGGGAAGAAAGAAGGGGAGAAGAGCAGAAAGAGAGAGAGGGGAGAGAGACAGAAGCAGGGGAAGGGGACACATGGGGAGAGGGGAAGGGAGACGAGGGGAGAGGAAGACAAAAAAGAGAGAGAATTCAGGCTGGAAGCTGAAGATCAGCTTGCTCAGTGGATGGGGGAGTGGGCGTGGCTTGTCTCTTAAAAAGCCAGATCATTACAGTAGTCCCACATTAATCAGAATTGAGTGTAATAAAGTGATCTTTAATTAGGTGTATACTCTCAGATCATTAGTCCTCTGCATGAGCAGGAAACAGGAACATAATCCAGCAGCCAATAAGGAGAAAGTGCAAATTTCTCCATCTGTTTTTATAGCACTCCAAGACCATGCCAAAGTGGCCCAGGATCTCAATACCATTGTCTTAAGCAGTTCCCAGAACACTGATCCCTTTTGTCTAAATAAGAGAGTTTTAAACACAATGTAAAATTATATACAATCAGAACAGATGCCATGTATAAAATTTAGAGTTACAGATAGCATAAACAATATCAAGCAAGAAATATATGCTAAATGTTATCCTATCCTATGGTGTCTAAGTCTTATATTAGAAATGGCTTGGCCAAGTCATGAGAGGAAAGGAACCATGACTATCTATTCTTCAACCCCATGAAAGACCTGAGAAGGGAAATAATATTACTTGAATAAATAGAAAAGGCAATCAAGCATCTTCCACAACGTGCAATAAATGACATAGACATGTGGCTACCTGGCTAATTACCCAGTCTGATTTGCAACTTTGGAGCAACCAACTTTGGCTAAGGCTTAGAGTACCTGACAGACCATTTTCAGAGAAAGGAAAAATTTTAAAACCATCTTACTTATCTATCTTTGCATGTTTTGGCAGTCTTTTTCTTTTATCCTGCTTTTCCAGTTCAGACATCATGCAGTTTTTCATCAGCTGAGGCATGGGCAGTTCTTTCCCTCAAAGCCAGTTTTGCCAAGCTCCACGTGGATTGTCTCTAGTACCCAACATTCTCTGTGGAATAGATCGGTGCTGCAATGTTAATAAAATATATTTACAGCATGCATGGGGGAACTCCACATCTTTCACCCTTTTCTGTCTAAATAAAAAGGAGGATTTTGACTTTAACATAGGAAAATTATATATAACAATACAGAAATAAAGCATGAATTGTTCACTATATTTAATCCTTTTACATTTGGCAAATTAGTATAATACTTTATTATTTATCCTATCTTTGTAAGAATAAAGTTTTATATCTAATTTATCTATTATCATAACAAAATAAAACTATAATTATAACTATCTGTTTTCAACACTATCAAAGAATACATAAGGATCTTATAAATACCTAACAAAGAGGAAGAGCATTGAAAATAACTTCCAAAACTCTAGAATTGACAGAGCCTTTCATTCCCTGGACAGTTACCCAAAGTTCTTCTGTGACAATGAGACACTCAGAAAGACTGGTTCACCTACAATGGCAGTTTGCCAGTTACTTTCTTCTGTGTCCTACAGAATATCTAGGAGAGTCATAAAGCAAGAACCCTAAAATATGTTTTCTCCTCTTTGAGCAATTTCATCAGTCATTTTACTGCAGATCCAACATGTATACTTTATATAGCATACCATTAAGCAGTGCAGAGAATAGCAGTTTTCTTGAACAAACGCCTAGCCTTGTCACATTAATGGAATTTCTATAACAAGTTTCTTCAATGCCCATCATCCTTTTGAATTAATTGGTGCTGCCAAAGTCTCATTGTTGATTAAAGTCTAAGTTCTTAAAAGCTTTTTAATGCCATATTGTGTAGGTCATTGAAGTGTTGAAGATTATCTATCTAACTGAACTATATCTTTGCTAATATAAAAAACTTAAATAATATGACTAAAAGTTTGATTATTTCAGATGATATCTTATAATCTATATTCCTTAACTTTATAATACATCTAAATTATCTCTAAAACCATAATACTTTAAGAACAGAAGTACCCATACAAAGTAAAATTAAATTTGAATTTGTGTTAGTAGACTAAGATTCATTCCAATGCAAAGTATTCATCTCTATATCATATCCCACTTTAAATGAAAAAAACACAAGCAATCATTTTTGAAATTTGGGGGCAGTTCTCTCCAAACTTCTTCCTGTTGTTTGTCCGTCAATTTTTTTAGGGTTTATAGAGACCTTTTGGGGTGTCTTGCTCCATCAAACCACATTAGCCTGGAAATAATTCACAGGTTCTCATCTTCTCATCACAGGAAACAAAAGCAGGACCTCTTTTCAAAAGCAACATATCTGGCATGTGATGGTGGCACACACCTTTACTCCCAGCAATCATATGTCAGAGGCAGGTGTATCTCTGTGAATTAGAGCCAATCTTGGTCTACAAGAGCTAATTCCAGGAAAAGCTGTAAAGGTACATAGAAACTCTGTTTTGAAAAACCAAAAAAAAATGTCCTTAGACTCAAATTTTAATGCTTTAAAACATGTTTTTGTTTAGCTTAGCATTCCCCAAAATAAAATGTCTCTCTGCCCTCAAAAAATTCAAAGAAATCACAGTAATATACATAATCCAGACTCTCTGTGTATGTTCCAACATTATGTGGCTAGTTTTTTTTTTTTACTATATTACTTTTATCATTTATTTTATTATCTTTACTCCTTGAAACTTCTTAACACTATTTCATTCTATCCTTCCCTGGAACCATTTGATTCTTAAGCCTATGCACATTATTTAAACAACTATGAACTGTTTAGTGGTTTATTTTTGCAAGAAACATTCTTTATTTATTTCACATGTATAATCATTTTCTGACAGGAAAGGGCTTTTTTATTTTTTAATGCTAATCAGGCATGGCAAAGATTGTCCCTGTGGCTTTGCCTATTGTATCCACCCAGTCCAGCATGACAGAGGTATGTTCACCACCTCTTTAAGTGTTGATAGCTGATTCAACTCTAGGGATCTGTAAGAAGACCATCCAAAAGATCCAGAGCTGTTTGGACTTCCAGTATGAAGCTGGAAACCATCTCTTAAGGAAGTCATGCCTCTACCCACTGTCAACAAAGAAGCTGCAATTAACTCCCCTTTATTAGGGCCTAGAAGTGCTTTTCTAAGCCCTCTTAGGCTTTATATTTGTGCACATTGCTAAATATTGGGCACCATGATATAAGCACAAGCTTGGGTAGGAGAAGCAAAATTCAATGGTATAAGGAGACACCAAAATGCAAAATGAGGAGAGATTATATGACCAAGGGAGGTTCAAGATCCTGAGACAGAAACATACAGAGAACTGTATTAAGATCAGGGAAAATCATGAACTCTTGGCCAACAGCTGTGAAGCCTGTATTCCACTGATCTAGGCCATCTGCATATGGGAGAGATCTGTGTAACTTGCTCTACTTGAGGGTCCCATGGAAGGTGGACCAGGCTTTATTTCTGGTGCAAGTTCTAACTTTTTAGAGCCAATTCCATAAGTTGACATGTCTAAATCAGCATTGATTTGGTAGGGTTTTGTTCTTCCTCAGCTTAATATGCCAGGATATGTTGACTCTCTATGGGAGGCCTTATATTTGGGAGGAATTGATGGAGGATGGGCTGTGGGGAGGCAATCATGTGGCAAGAGAAGTGAGTAAAGAACTGTGTTTAGAATGTAAAATGAATAAAAACTGAACAAAAAGAAAGCAATTACATAAATCCCAACTTGCCAGTGACTCAAATAGTATCTCATTTAATGTCATAATGAACATATAAGGAACCAAAAAAGAGCTGCAGAGACACATGCATATATAAAAATGCACAGCTGTCTGTCTTTTGTCCTCATCTTTCTTTACTAAACATCTGCATGGTTCTCTCATCAGATGAGGCAAATCTTAAATTAATGTGTTAGTTGCAGTTTAACACTTCTTACAGTACAGCATGTGTTGTTGCGTGGCATTTGTGGTTGGTTCCTCACCCTTGGTTCCCTCAGAGACTAGCTTTGTGGATGATGTCTCAAGGAACCATGATTATCACTATACCTCTGGGACATTATTGGGTCCATGCTTACACTGATTAGAATACAGTCCATTGTTCCTAAACCTTATTAAGTATTTAGATGGAGGGACACTTAATAAAGCCATACTCAGCCAATAACTCAGGCTTATTACTAGCTAACTTGTACATTTTAAATTAATCATATTTCTTATGTGTCTTCTCATGTGGATTGGTAACTTTTCTCAGAAGAGCAGGTACATTTCCCTCGCACTGCTTCTCATGATACTGAGACACCTCCCAATTTCCCAATTTCTTCTTTCACTGATTCTCAAGCTTAATTTATTCCTCCTAGATATAATCCAGTCCGAACTTTTATTATATCAATCACAATGACCTATATTGACACAGTATAAAGGAATATTCTATACCCTGTTCTTGATTATTTATTAAGCACATCCTTTTATTACCTTTTCTTGAATTGCTGTTGGAGACATAAATTGCCATCCTTGCTATGTGCTTGACAAGCTTTATGATTAAAATCTATTCAGAAAAATATTGGCATATATTATTTCATATGTATATTTAGTCTTAATTATCTATGTGTATTTCTTAAATATTTCACTTACTCTCCATTGATTTTATCCTTTCTCTCATGCCTAGAAACTGACGAC
>PVIU01035200.1:0-10582 GCA_004026605.1 Ondatra zibethicus | reverse complement strand
ATTGTCAGTCATATTCAGAGAGTCTGTTTCGATCACATGCTCGTTCAGTCCCAGTCCAGCTGGCCTTGGTGAGCTCCCACTAGATCAGGCACACCATCTCAATGGGTGGACGAATCCCTTGCGGTTCTGACTTCTGTGTTCATCTTCTCCCTCCTTCTGCTCTTCAACTGGGCCTTGGGAGCTCAGTCCAGTGTTCCAATGTGGGTCTCTGTCTCTATCTCCATCCGTCGCTGGATGAAGATTCTTCTGCTCTTCGACTGGACCTTGGGAGCTCAATCCATTGCTCTGGTGTGAATGTGGGTCTCTGTCTCTATCTCCATCCATCGGACGAAATTTCTATGGATGTGATCAAGATATTCATCAGGGTGACTATGGGACAATGATAGTTCCGGCACCCTCTCCTCTGCTGCCCAAGGACCTAGCTGGGGACATCCCTGTGGACACCTGGGATCTCCTCTAGAGCCAAGTATCTTGCCAGTCCTAAAATGACTCCAATAATGTAGATATCTTATTCCCTTCTCCAACACAAAGCTGAACTGTTCCCCAGAAAAAAAAAAAGAAGAAGATGATGTCCCCTCTCCCAACAAAGTTTGTCCTCAGGGTTAGGGACAATTATTATCGGTTATGGGTTGGTTATAAATTGTATAGGGTTGGGGTGGAAATAAAGTAGGCTCAGGGATCTCTTTTGAAAAAAAGGGGGGGGGAAGGAATGGATAGGATGGGATAATAGGTACATTAGTGTATCTACTTGTGAACTATTAGGTATAGGCAATTTACATTGGTATAGATTCTTGTATATTGATACATATATAAAATTATCTTTGTATTCCTAAGATAATTTGTATATTGATAGAAATTCAAATTATATTTGTTGTATTGAATATGCCCCTATTTCTGATTTTCAATATTGTGCACCTATGTAAAGTTATTTTGTCATACTGTATACATGCATGTTTCTACCTCTGCTTATGATATTTTGCATATTGATGCAGTTTTAAGATATATTTATCATATTGCACTATAAATTTCTACCTCTGGTCAAGATACTTATATATATTGTTTAAAAAAAAAGAAATTGTTCAACATCCTTAGCCATCAGAGAAATGCAAAAAAAAAAAAAAACGATTCTGAGGTTCCATTTTATACCTGTCAGATGGTCAAAAAGAAAAACACAAGTGACAACTCATGCTGGAGAGGATGTGGAGCTAGGGGAACACTATTTCATTGCTGCTGGGAGTGCAAACTTGTACAGCTGCTTTGGAAATCATTGGGACAATTTCTCAGAAAATTACGAATTAATCTACAAGACCCAAGTATATCATTTTTGGGCATATACCCAAAGGATACTCAATCATGCTACATGAACACAGGCTCAACAATGTTCATAGCAGTTTTATTTATAATAGTCAGACCCTGGAAACCACCTGGATGTTCCTCAACTGAGGAATGGATAAAGAAAACGTGGTACATTTACATAACAGATTATTATTCAATTGTTAAAAACAAGGACACTGGAAAATTTGAAGGCAAATGAATGGAACTAGAAAAGTCATCCCGAGTGAGATTAACCCAGACACAGAAAGACAAACTTGGTATATACTCACTCATAGTTGGATACTAACTGTGAAGTAAAGGATAACTATGCTATAATCAATAGGCCTAAAGAGACTAGGTGACAACGAGGATTCATGGGGAGGATGCCTGGATCTCCCTGGGGAGAGGAAATAGGAGAGACAGCTGAGTAGGCTGAGGGCAGGTGGGGATGGAACATGAGCTTTTGGGATCCTATCCCTCATAATGCATTGACTTGCCCAGCCTCAAAACAAGGGTAGGTCCTTAGTCCACTGTTACTTGATATGCCATGTTTTGCTGTTATCCATGGGAAGTTTACTCTCTGAACAGAGGATATGGAGGAGGAGTGAATGAGAGGGGCATAGAGGAGCTGGGGAGGGGAGAGACTGGGAGGAGGGGAGGTAGCGGAAACCGCAGCAGTGATGTAAAATGAATGAATAAATAAAGATTTTTAAAAAGTAGGAAATCAATTGATCTGCTAAGTGATTTAAGCCTGGCAAACTTAGTGGTAAGAAAACACATTGTTAGATGATCTGAGATACTATTTTGAAATTTAGTTTAAGAGTCCACTATTACTTGGTGTCAAAGAAGATCCCCATACCCAGTGACCTATGTGAACCAGATAACACTTGTTTAAATGTCTCGCTTAGCAGCCATTGTCATGTGAATAGAATGGGAGCTACAGGCAAATGTGGACATGTGTGATTTCTAAGGCTAAATCATAGAAACATTTTAACCCTGTCCAGCCACATACACACACACACACAAAGCACTACCACCACCACCACCACCACCATCACCACCATCACCACTGTCACCACTGGTACTCAGGTCCATATAATTTTATCATGAGAAATATCCTCACATATTCAGTGATATGGATAAGTACATTTAATTTGATCACTATATTTAATGAAAGAAGTTGTTCAAAAAACATATTTCTAAAACATTAATGAGGTCACATTAGTAAGTTTATATTGTGAAATGACATAAGTTTTATTTCTATAGAAGTTTAGACATTTTTGGCAGATCTACAAGATATGGTTATTATGTAGTTATATAATTAAAGACAGTCCATATAACAAACATATAGCACACACACAGATACACACACATTTATACATGCACACATGTAGAGTCCATTACTTTGTTTACTTCTATCTCTTGTAATAGTAGCACCATAATATCAGCATTACGAAGGTTGGGCTCTCATCTCTTTTGATTCCCATCACAGCTGTGGTGTTTAACAGCATGAGGCTTCTAGTAAGGTCTCATAAATCTGCCTTAAATTCAGAGAGGAGAGAAGAAGAGAGAAAGAGATAAAGGGAAGGACAGAAGGAGGGAAGGAGGGAAAAAGAAGGGAATAAAATAAGAAATGAGATAATTCAAACCACAAACTTGAGAACAAGCGCCTGCCTGCCAGGCGAGCACTTGGCTCTGTCCACATCATATGAACATGCTGCTTTCACACTTGGCTCTGTCCACATCATATGAACATGCTGCTTTCACACTTGGCTCTGTCCACATCATATGAACATGCTGCTTTTACACTTGGATCTGTCCACATCATATGAACATGCTGCTTTTACACTTGGATCTGTCCACATCATATGAACATGCTGCTTTTACACTTGGCTCTGTCCACATCATATGAACATGCTGCTTTCACACTTGGATCTGTCCACATCATATGAACATGCTGCTTTTACACTTGGAGAAAGAGTTGTTTGCTCAACGCTTGCTTTAAATGTATGTGATTTAGTGAAGAAATACCATTCACTTCGTGAAAAGTCAGCAGCTCCCCTTGAAGTACACAAAATCTCTTAAAATGGCTCTAGTTTATGGATGTAGAACTGTGGATTCCATCAAAAATCACATCACGAAAAGATGAACGCAGGAAACTCAGAGCCCCAGACAGGACAGAGCTCCATCTCCAACCATACTTATTACAAACAGTAAAGAAATTTTATATTAAAAACATGCTTTAGCTATGAAGTTCCATATTGATTCCATATCCAATCTCTTAGTAAATTGCCTTTCTGCTCCATAAAACTACTCATTATCCCACGTGTTGCCTGCACTATCTCTACAATTGTTCTGCTCTCTACTATTCTGAGGTTGACTCTGAGATTCAAGGAGAACTATTTAACAGTTTAACTATTTAATAGTTAACTATTCGACTATGTAAAGTTGAACTATTTAATAGTGTTAGCTATTTAACAGAAACCCACATGACAGTAAGTACTGGTGAAACTGGGGAGGAAAAGGAATAATTTATATACTATTGATGGGAATATAAATTGATAGAGTAGTTACAGATAACAATGGGATTGATTCTCAAAGAACTAAAGGCAGAGTTATATTATGGCCCACAAGTTGCATATGCATTCAAAAAGGAAATTGCTATCTTATAGAGACATCTGCATCCCATGTTCAGAGTTCACGAGAGCTGACATGTGGAAACAGAGCAAATCTCTATTGATACAGAAAAAGATACAGAAAAATGTGTGTGTGTGTGTGATAGTTACCCATGACATGAAGGAAATCCTGTCATGTGCAGCCATAAGGATGGATCTAAGGGTCATTATATTAAGTTAAATAAGATATAAGAGAGACAAATAAAAAAGATAAACACTTGTGCTTTTGATTGAGAGCCTATTTTTACTGGCTGAGCCATCTCTCCAGGATGTAGGAGATAAGAGAGAGTAAACCATAATCAGAATGTATTTCATAAAATCATTTTCAAGAAAGAAAAGAAAAATTATGAATAGTTTATGATTTCGCTGACATTTTAAGGTCTTGGATTTTGAGTCAAATAAAGCAAGAAGTTGAACAGACTTGCACCACTGATGAGCCACAGACTCCAGCATTTAATCTCACTGACTTGGCTTTCTCCCTTCTGAAACAATGAGAACCATACTCACGTAGTTTACCTGAAGCACAGCAGCTCTTACTCTCTATGCTTGATAGCGCATGTGAGTCTTTCTGACTCGATAAAAGCACTCTCGCCTCCTTCCGTTCATTATTTATGGCTCACCTGAATTCCCCATGGGGAATCTTTCCTGTTTCTTGTGCTGACTCAGATTCCCCATTCTTTTATCTTAGGGCGCTCTATCTTTCCCCTTTCACAGCAGCAATTATAGTTTGAAAATTTTGTCCTAGTTTTTTTTTATTTATTAGTTTTCATTTTTGATTTTTTTGAGAAAAATTCTCACTAAGTAGGCCTGGCTGGTCTGAAATTCACTATGCAGTCCAAGCCGGACTTATCCTTGTGGATGCTCCTCTTCCTCAGCCTCCAGAATGCTGGGTTTATGGATATGCTCCACCACACCTAGCCAAATGCACACATTTTTCAGTCCTCGGGATGGAAACGTAGGCCCCATGCATGCTAGACAACTACTGTGGACCCAGCTTTCTCTTACGCTGTGATTATTTTGTCAACTACCTTCAGCATTAGACTATAAGCTTTGTGAAGGAAGGACTTCTGTGAGTCTGGTGAAGCACGTATGTTCAGAATTTAGCATCCTGCTAAATGAGCATAAACTCTCAGGGAACATATGTTGAACAAAAACCACCGATGAGTTCATGGGGAAATAGGAGTGACCTGAGCAGTGGCTCACAGATAATTTCTGTGTGATCTTTTATGTTGCCTTTCACTGTTTGCCCCTGGGGCCAGGAGGGTAGCTGACTCTAACCCATCACCATTAGCTCCTGCTCTCAGCTGAGCCGGTTTTCAGGATGCATTGTGCTCACTCTCGGAAGTCTTACAAGGGCAGAGACAGCTAGTTTGGGATGCATGGGCAAACTTCTATCCTGGGCAGTGTTTAAGAGCTTTCCTGACTTGATTACTCGTGTTTCTTTAGCAGGGGACCCTGGGACCACCTCCTTCTTCAGGCTTCCTCCTCACTTTTCATTTTCCCCACACAGGAACTGAAATATAGAACTTGTGCTCCAGTCCTAGCTTCTCACTACAACAAAACTCATAGATTATAGACTTAAAATGAATCTTCTCCTGGCTGCGGGAGTTAATTTATAACTCGGTCTCAGCTTCTGAGGCTTCATAATTCAGTTCACAATGGTAGTTGTAGAGAGAGATCAATCGTGGCCATTGTGTTCTTACCGCGCTTCTGCAAAGGCAAAGGGAGCTCTATTTTCTGTTTTTCTTCTTTGATGGTGAAGAGGCACCCTGTTGTCTGAACTGTCTGAGATTTCAAGAAAGAAACTGATCCATTGTCCTGAAACTTATATGCAGCAGACCAGCATAACAGCTAGAGAGAAGTCATTCTTTTCATCACGGACTCTTTTTCTCTCCAAATGCAGGACTTGAGGACTGATACAGGATTTTTTTTAATGAGACTTGGCTTAAATTCAATGCTTGCTTAAAGGCAAAACCCTACAGACTATGGTGAAAGGGTAATTTAGAGGAAGGACCAAGGTTTAGGCAGGTGAGTAAGGTACTTGTCTCTAGAGCAAAAATTAAGAGGATGGCAAATCCTTGGTCAAATAGAATTTCAATGAGATATTAGAAACAAATGAAAAAAATAAAGCCAGACAATGAAATAAATAGCATTATAATGATAAGGACAAGATTGACAGGAGTCTTCTTTAGCTATATATAGTATTTATGTTCCAGATAGGATTATGCAGTATGTCATATTTTTTATTTAAACTGCGGATGGGTTGTTCAACATTACTTTTCTTAAATGTAATATTTAATTTAATTAATTTAACTTAATTTATTTAATTTAATGTGTATTATTTATATCAGTCACCGCATTTGCTTTTATAATCTCTTACCTTGGTTTTGTTTAAAATAAGTGCCTCACTTAGCCTTATCTTATCTGTCCCTGGTTTGTGGGAAAGAAAGTTAAAAAACAAGTAGTTCAACAGGTGTAGTTCCCAACTAGTCCCTCTGAATGTGATTGACAGTTGTATGGCTGGGGCAGACTGAGGGGCCACTGGCAGTGGCACCGAGATTTAGCTCTACTGCTTGTACTGGCTTTTTGGGATCCTATTCTCTTTGGATGGATACCTAGCCCAGCTTAGATGTAGTAGGAAGAGCCCTGGACCTTCCACAAAGCAATGTGCCTTACTCTATTTCAGGATTAGATGGGGGTGGGGTGGGAGGGTGTGTGGAGGGAATGGGAGAAGAGAAAAGAGTAGGAATTTGGATTGGTATTTAAAAAAAAATAATTAAATTTTTTAAAAAAACAAGTAGTTCAAGATGTTCTTCATTGGTGACAGGGGAAAAGAGGGACATCATGAGACTTCTGGGTTATCTTGAATGTTCATTTGTGTAGCATTCAAACAGTACATTAGCACCTGGAGATACAGCTCCAATCAATACTTGAATATACCCTCACGAAATATTGGGAACCTTAAGCTGACCAGGAGAGTGATTCCAAAGATAGGAATAGTCTTTTTGTGTACAATATGTATTTTCATGAATAATAATTGTAAAATTGTAACATTTATAAAATAACAGAATCAATATACTTTAATTTCCCTGTTCTTTTAGGTCCTAAAGTTTCTGTGTTCTGGGGAGAGAGAGAGAAATGTGTGCAGAAGGAGTTAGTGACTGTTGAGTGGTCTTTAAGACTCCACCCCCTTCAGTCCTCATGCCATAGAGCCTTGTATGTACAGATAGAATTCCTTTTAAAAAATACATTTACTTATCAAGTCTGAACCCTACTGTACCATTCCCACACTCCCAAGCTCCCCTCTTGAAAACAGCTGTCCCTGGTGATACTTCTCAGAACAAAGCCAATTCATATTATCCCTGAATTCCCAAGTCTGGCTCTGATTACACCAAATTTCTTTATTTATTTAATGCATATTTGTCTATGTTTGGGTGTATGCACATGCACCTTGTGCATACAGAAACCACAAGAGGGAATTAAGTCATCTCAAACTAGAGTCATATATAGTTATGAACTGACATGTGGGTACAGAGACCTGAACTTGGGTCCTTTATGAGAGGAACAAATGCTCTAAACTGTTCATCCGTTTCTCCAGCTCCCACACAGCAGATACAATTATTGACATTGACAAGGAAAATAATAAAAGCTCCTTCTGTTTCTGAGATGAGTAAAAGATAAATAGCGAGTCACTAACAGTATGTTTTACAATCTGCTACCATAACAGCAGCCCCAAATGTCTGCACTGAATATTGGATACGTTATTTCTGTAGAAACTTGGTGAGCTAGAATGCTTCTCTTTAGTGATCTTAACACTCCCATGAAGTTCCTAAAATGAGATATTATACTTTACAACCCTGTGATAATCATTTCCTGCTACAGCCCAGAAGTGACTTGAATCTCTTTTGCTCTCATTTGGTTATCCAAGACAGTCACAACACCACTCCCGAACAGCACAAACCTGGGGATAATGATCTCTCTTAGTCTTTTTTTTTTAATATTCTTTTATTTTTCATTCAAAAAAGTTACACTTCCTCACCTTCTCCCAGTCCCCTCCCGCTCCCCCACTAACCCTCCTCCCTCTCCCTGCTTCCTTAAGAGAGGGCAGGGTACCCTGCCCTGTGGGAAGCCCAAGGCCCTGCCCCATCCATCCTGGTCTAGGAAGGTGTGCATTCATATAGACTAGATTCCCAAAAAGCTAATACATGCAGAAGATATAGGTCTCAGTGCCATTATCATTGGCTTCTCAGTCAGCCCCCATTGGCAGCCACATTCAGAGTCTGGTTTGATCATATGCTCATTCAGTCCTGGTCCAGCTGGATTTGGTGAGCTCCCATTAGATCAGGCACACTGTCTCGGTTGGTGGACCAGCCTCTTCCGGTCCTGATTTCCTTGCTCATCTTCTCCCACCTTCTGCTCTTCGACTGGACCTTGGGAGCTCAGTCCATTGCTCTGATATGAATGTGGGTCTCTGTCTCTATCTCTATCCATCAGATGAAATTTCTATGGTGATGATCAAGATATCATTGGGGACCATTAGGAGAAAATTGGAGATGATTTCTCCACTCCCAGGTTTCAGAGACTTCAAGGTGGACTGACTATACCTGATGCCTGAAAACATACATACAAGTAACATTATATTGACTGAGCAGGTTATATTTATGCGTCTATCAACAATTAATGACAAAAGAGGGCATGAATTTGAAAGGCAGCAAGGAAGGGTATATGGGAGGGTTTGTGGGAAAGAAAAGGAAGGGGGAAATGATGCAATTGCATTATAATCTCAGAAAGTTAAAAGAAATAATTTAAAAAATGGGCTGGTGCTTTGCATCATTTTGGAAGACCACTTTGCAGAGAACTGTGTTCCATTCCCCCTTACTTCTTTGGGCAGATGAGGCTGCCTGGTAAGCTGTGCTCTCTGTCTGAATTTTACAAAGCAGTGGCAGGGACACACAAGGGGTTGAGTGGCAACTAGCCTCAGGAGAAGCAAATTAGCTCCGAAGAATGTCTTTGATTTTATGTGATGTAAAAATTCCTAAGATACAGACAAAACAGGAATGACAGCAGATGAATCTAAAGGCTCTGACTTGTCAATCTTCTAGAGAGACTTGTTGGCAGAAATAAAGAACCCCCAAAATCCTGAAATGAGGACTCGGCTGTGCTGAGGATCCCATAGGTACCATTATATATTAGGATTCTTATTTCCTAGGAATCAAGCTAAGCAGAAATCAGTCATAGCATGTAAAGTGCAGGGAAAAGAAGAAGATGAGGGAGAAAAGGGGGTGAATGGAGAGAAGGAGAGAAGAAGAACATTTGTCTAGCTGTAGACTTCAATACACGCCCCCTAACATATATCATAGTATCTTTGTCAAGGTAAAAGCAATATAAATGTGTATTAGATGATATTCATTCAAGTATCACTATTTTATCCAAATAAGGCTAGAAATAGCTTGATGGGTGATATAATAGGTAGAATCAGTTTTGAACAGGATATTCATTCCCTATTTCTAGAACCTGTGTCAATATGAATATAGGTGATCAATGACCTTCACAGGGTGCAGACCTTGGGACTAAGACATTATTTTTGATGACATCTTACTGAGAACAATCTGCTAACATCAGTCTTTAATGGCATGAACCTTTACAGGATACTCAAAGACATATACATGGCAACAGAAGCATGACCAGATATTTTAACATGGAATGCATTGGATTTGCTCTTGCTATCTTTCAAGATAATGAGAAGAAAGGAGCAAAGGATTAACTCAAGAAATTGAACTGAAATTCAAGAATCTCCCTCTGTTTACAGCCAGCAAGGTGGAGATGCCAGTCTTACATCTAGGGGACACTAACATCACTTACAACCTGACTGAGCACAAAACAGATTTTCCTCTGCAGCCCCCAGAAGTGATTTTAGGTTCCTTCATGTTACTTTAGTAAGATCAGGCTAAAATATGAAAAATGCATGTTGTTTCAAGCCACTAAGTTTGTGGTAATTTGTTATTGTAACAGCAGAAAGATAATACCAATTCTTGAAATCAGGACCAACTGCAATGAAATTTTATCCTGGTTTCCCTACAAACAGGTATTTGAGGGCTCCCAAGAAAAACTAAATTTTTCAACCATGCACTAGCATATTTTGCATTTGCAGAAGTAAAAATGGTATTTAATGTTCAATCCTCAGTCAACATACTAACATGTGGCCAAAGTGAGCTCTAAGCTGATGCCAGAGCCTAACCCTAATAATCTCCCAATGTTCTGCCTCTGTTGAGAGATTGCCTCCAAACACCTACACTCTCTGTGATTATTATACTAAAATAAAATCCTCAATATTTCCCTTGGCTCTGTGGGAATTCCTGCTCTTTATCTTGTTGTCTTGTTGTCTCTAGTCTCATCTTTTTTTTTCCCATACATTGTTTTGTTTTATTTTTTCCATTCAAGAACATAATTAAAGAAATAAATTTTTTTTCCTTTCTTCCCCTTCTCCCGGTCCCCTCCCACTACCCCCCACCCCTCCTCCCTCCCCCTTCTTCCTTGAAAGAGGGCATGGTGCCCTGCCCTGTTGGAAGTCCAAGGCCCACCCCCATCCCTCC
>PVIU01035199.1:0-10586 GCA_004026605.1 Ondatra zibethicus | reverse complement strand
CTCTATCCCCGCCCCCATGCTCCCAACTTTTGCCTGGCTATCTTGTTTGCTTCCAATTTCCAGGAGGATCTATATATGTTTTTCTTTGGGTTCACCTTGCTGTTTGGCTTCTCTGGGCTTGTGAGCTATAAGCTTAGTGTCCTTTGTTTTATGGCTAGGGTCCACTAATGAGTGAGTACATACCATAATCGTCTTTTTGGGTTTGGGTTACCTCATTCAGGATAGCGTTTTCTATTTCCATCCATTTGCATGCAAAATTCAACATGTCATTGTTTTTTACCGCTGAGTAGTATCCTAGTGTGTATATATTCCACATTTTCTTGATAGATTCTTCCATTGAGGGGCACCTAGGTTGTTTCCAGGTTCTGGCTATTACAAACAATGCTGCTATGAACATAGTTGCACAAATGCTTTTGTAGTATGATTGGGCATTTCTTGGGTATATTCCCAAGTGGCATTGCTGGATCCTGAGGTATGTTGATTCCCAATTTCATGAGAAACCGCCACACTGATTTCCAAAGTGGTTGCACAAGTCTGCATTCCTACCAGCAATGGATGAGAGTTCCCCTTACTCCACATCCTCTCCAGCATAGGTTATCATTGGTGTTTTTGATTTTAGTCTTTCTGACAGGTGTAAGATGGTATCTCAAAGTTGTTTTGATTTGCATTTCCCTTATTGCTAAGGAAGTTGAACATGACCTTAAGTATCTTTTGGCCATTCGAACTTCTTCTGTTGAGAATTCTCAAAAGACAATCTACAGATTCAATGCAATCCCCATCAAAATCCTAACAAAATTCTTCACAGATCTTGAGAGAATAATCACTAACTATATATGGAAAAAAAAAAAAGCCCAGGATAGCCAAAACAATCCTATAAAATAAAGGAATTGCCAGAGCCATTACCATCCTGACTTCAAACTCTATTACAGAGCTACAGTAATGAAAACAGCTGGGTACTGGCATAAAAACAGAGACGTTGAACAATGGAATCGAGTTGAAGACCCGGATATTAATCCACAAACATATGAACACCTCATATTTGACAAAGAAGCTAAAATTATACAATGGAAGAATGAAAGCATCTTTAACAAATGGTGCTGGCATAACTGGATGTCAACCTGTAGGAGAATGAAAATAGATCCTTATCTATCACTGTGCACAAAACTCAAGTCCAGATGGATTAAAGACCTCAATATAAAGCCGTCCACACTGAACCTGATAGAAGTGAAAGTGGGAAGTAGCCTGCAATACATGGGCACAGGAGACCACTTCCTATGTAAAACCTCAGTAGCACAGACAACAAGGGCAACAATGAATAAATGGGACCTCCTGAAACTGAGAAGCTTCTGTAAGGCAAAGGACACAGTCATTAAGACAAAAAGGCATCCTACAGAATGGGAGAAGATCTTCACTAACCCCACATCAGACAAAGGTCTGATCTCCAAAATATACAAAGAACTCAAGAAAGTAGACATTAAAATTCTAAATTACCCAATTAAAAAATGGGGTAATGATCTGAACTGTGTTGGTTTTAAGACAAACGAAGGATTCTTTTTTTCAGCAGGGACACAAGCTGTCCTGTTCTTATTGGACTGAGAGACAGAATTTTTTTTTTTTTTTTTTACTTTTCTTCCCTGTTAGGGTTAGTCAGGTGAAAGAACTTTCATGACGTGATATGCTTCTATCCTGCTGTTCCAAATATGATAAATGGATAAATGTAGTCTTTTCCCCATGAAGCTACAGCTTGAATTTAGAAATATTCCTTATTTTAAATATTTTCTTCTAGACTATAATATTTGCTGTGACCTAAAATTTTCATGATCTAATTTTATTCGTTGTTCTTTCTTATGCAAAAGTCACATTCAAATATAATAAGAACACATTTGGAACTCAGTGAATGTATGGGCTTTGGTCTCTCTTGGGTTCCTCCAGCTTTTATGAAATCACTACCCATCATTGTCCATTGGGTCACATTAAAATTTATTCTAAACCTTGTGTGCCACTATTTCATTATAAGATATGCTCACAAATTTTGATTTTGACTCTACAAATACCTTTCAGATTCTATAAGAAAGATGCAATAGTTGAATAAAGTTCTTCATCTGAGTTTTAATATTTGAGATTGGCCTTTTTGGTTTGTTGTGTAATCCTGCTGAGTATACCACAGTGGCTTAATACAAAAGAAATAGGGCTGCTAATGCCGAAAAGAACAGAATCTAGCAGAGCCAACTCCTCTGAGAATATAAGGAAAAGATTAGCCCAGATCCATTTCCAAGTTTCTGTTTACCTTTTGTTAGAAGATGCCTCATGAAAACATCTTAGTTCATTATCCACATATGTCTTCCTTCATATAAGGACATGGTTACAAGTGAAAAGAGCTCATTTCAACAAGCCTGTCACTCCACATGTAAAACAAAAGCCACTATGATAGATATTTGAAAAAATATGATTCCACCACTCATATTTTATAGCAAAGCATTTTATCTATAAAACAACAAGCACAAATATAGCTATCTAGCTGAATTTCATAATGGAAACAAAGTACCCCCTAATATCTGATTCTGCATTGATATCAGCAAAGCATATGATGGTTTAGCTGCCTTAATAAATAATTTCATTAAAAATCAGTGAGTCATTAACTCACGATCATTGAAAATGTAAGATTTTGTGCCTTGACATAAGCAATACATGTGGCCATAAGTCATCGTGTAAGAGGTAGCTAGGGATGACGCTCTTCAGGAAAGAGAGGAAACTCCTCTACCGAACATGAGAAAATCTTCACAGAAGGTATTTGTGTCAGTGTTGGAAATGACACTTCTCTCTGTGATATCAGCATGGAAACAATGCATGTGCGTGTTTATCATAAGGTCTAAATGCAACAACATATTTTTACCACTGCTAGAAAGACTGTAAGGCCAACAATAATGAAAGAATATTCAAAGACCAATCAAAAAGGATAACTGATTCCAAAAGAAATTGAAATAATAAAACCACCTGTAAAATTTAAAATCTAAATAGCAAATATGACTGAAAAAATGAGAGAAGGAATCAAAGTCATTCTCATTTTATGAGATGATTACATGGCAGATTGCAGGCATTTGATTTTTAATTTCTATGATAGGAGGTAATTTTTTCACTTTCTATATTTGAAATTTTTCCATTTGCAAAGTTGAAATACAGTTTTTGCCTCATTTTTGTTTTCAGCAAACTCTAAATACCAGATGCAGTTCTTAGCTTTAGTAATAACACCAAGAATACAGAAAAACATTACTTGATTTAAAATTTTTAATGCAAACTATAATATGATCTATACACAAGAGAATAATTATTATGGATGTTATCGGAAGAAAACTAAGATGTTGAAATCTGAACTATTTAAGTGTGTATAATTTTAGACATTTTTGTTCTAAAAGAAAAAAATCCTAATAAATGTCCTTGGTTTACATTTTATTAAGTTCTTAAGAGAAAATTACAAAATCTAAGGAGGTAGAAAGAAAGAATATATAACACCGGGGATTTACACAGCAGAATATAAAGAAACACACGAAAATGTCGATAAGACTGAAAACTGGAATTTGGGAGGGGAAGAGGGTAATAATATTAGGCATTAAAAGGAAACTATAAGAAAAGGCTAAGAACATAGAAACAATTGCAAATAAATAGACACAATGAAACAATTATCTATTATTAAATAAGGTCCGACATTCAGACTGCAGAGACCACTCAGTGATTAGTCTCCAGAAGGCCAAGGACTCCAGCTTCAATCTTAGAATTCATGTAATGCAGCACACAGTAGCATGGAAGTCAATAGCACTGATCGCACAGGGAGATGGGAGGCAGAGGCAATAGGCTTTCTGGAAGCTGACAGGCTAGCTAGCCTGGTGTATGCAGAGGTGAACCATGAGCAGTTCTTATTTTCAAGCAAAGCACAAGGCAAACACAAACACCAGAGGTGGCTCTTACTCTGTAGCCATGATATATGTAGTTATACCCACACATGTACATGTTCCCATTAGACTATGTTAGTGCAACACATGTTCAGAAACACAGGGATTGTAGCTCAACACTTGAGTATGAGGTCGTTGAAATTCAAAACATCCTGAGTTAAAATTCTCACCAGTTTAGGCTATTTTGACTTTGGTGAAACGGCTTTAATCCTTTTACCTTTATGGGATATCAGTTGGCATTGTCTAACATATAGCTCGAGTAAGAGGAAATTGAACTTCAACTGTTAGGCTCTGTCAGAAGTCTCCACTTTTAGAAATCTAGGTGTGATGGCTCATACTTGTAATTCTAGTACTTAGCACTTTATAGAAGATATGGGTATTGCCTTGAGCCTCAGGCCAGCCTAGACTATGGAGTAAAATCCTGTCTCAGAGAAAGAACAATAAAATTAAGCTAGAGACACAATAAGCATGACAACAGAGATGACAAGCCTATTCTCACTAAATTTCCATTGTTAGTATAAAAGCAAAATAAACAAAATTAAAGGGTGTTATTCATTTACTCTTTTGGTATTAAATCTATAGCAATGTAAACACACTGAGATTTACTTATGTAAATGTAGTTAACTTAGTGACAAGGCTAAGAAAAATAAAATCATATTGGAGGCAATATATAAAGCAGGCATTATTTTTGTAATATCATGGCAAGTGGAGTGCGTGTGCAGTCTGCAGAGAGGCACCTGTGCAGAGGTGTAATCAGAGACTGTGCTTTACTTTCCCAGCTGCCCCAGCCCGAACAATCACACAGAAATTCCATTAATTACAGCACTCCTTGGCCAAAGGCTCACACTTATTTCTAGCTAGTTAAATTAACCCATTTATCTATGTATTACCATTAGGCTCTGGCCTACCAGTAAGGTTCCAGGGTCTTTCTCCTTCAGCAGTTACTTGGTCTCTGCCTGACTCCATCTCCTTTCTCCTTGCATTCAGTGTAGTTTTCATGCCTAGCTCTGTTTTGCCTGCCATAGGCCAAAGCAGCTTCTTTATTAACCAATAGTAATAAAAACATATCCACAGCATCCTGAGGGGAATCCCACACCACAGATGTCTGAATTCTGAATGACAAGACTGAGAGGATCAAGCAGGTATGTGCACACTCAACAGTAGAAAGTTAGACACAGAGTAAAGTAAACACAACTTTCTTGGTGGTGTGCAATGCATGGAATTGGTGCCAAGCATGTCATGACCTGATTTACTGAATAAAGAATAAAGTAAGAGACATCATAGAGAAGGAATATTCCAAGTCAATAGCCTGTGATACACGGATAAGTCTTCAAGTTCCTCTAAGCAAAATGGAGAAAACCTTCCTGATTTTTCCACTGACAACCTGAGGCCAGGAGATTCCTTAGTATTAGAGAAATGGGAACACTTGTTGAATGGGTAATAGTGATGGGTGATTGGGATCAGAATCAGTCCTTCTTTATCTTACTAGACTGTAAAGAAAGCATTAGGGAGATCTTTGTTGTTTATCCTCTGGAGTTTGGGGAACATACATATTCAAGTTAACTTTCAGACACTTAGGACAAACAGAAACAGAAATTGCAGACATTGGGATAGTAGAGTAGGAGTTCCATTTTTCTTTCTTTGTTTACATTAAAACTGAAGGCCTTCCTTGGATGTCTTCCATGTGATGGCTCCTTGAGAAATGAAGTGTATACTACTTATAACATTTCTACAAGTGAATCAGATTAAATAATTAAAGATAAGGTGTTGACCCTGAATAATCCCACTTTTTTCTAATGATTTACTTTGGCTCCTACCTCTTGTCCTATTTTAAATGTTTTAACTAACTTAAATTCTAAAATACTATCTAATAGATATTATTAAGTTTTGTGTTTACTCTTCATACTGCCTTCAAATATCTCATCTTACATCATATCCTTGGTTACTACTGGCCTTCAGCATTTGCTCTAGTAGCAGTACATTCTAGTCTTGACTTTTGCTGGATACATTAGGAGGATATTAGGATTTGCTAAGCAGTCACTATTTTAAATCAATTTAGAAACACAATTCCAGTACAATATACATGCTTGAAGTTTTTGCATCTCCGTTTGAGAGTAATTATGAAAACATACTATGTTCTGGGAGATAATGATTTTACAACACATCACCATGTCTTAGCTCAGATTCTCCCTGCAGACACCTCTGGCTAGGTGCAGTGTGTGGATTCACTGTACTTCTTTACATTGATGGCATTCCCATTTCATGATTATTTATCTTAAAGTAATGGAGATCTAGCTGATTTCTGCAGTAATGTTGAAGCAGCCAAAATACAATTGCAACACCTCCTTCTCCAGGAGGTGCAGTTTAAATTCCAACAAGCTCAGAATAAGAAATAAGAATGCCTTTGGCTTCATTTATAAAACCTGACAACTTAATTCCAAATACTCTGGACATTTAATTAATGGGAAGTGAATCAACCCTTCAACATTAAAAAGAAAATCTATAATTTGGCCTCTTCAAGTCAGCAGAGTGAAATGTCAAATTATTTTAGGCCCACAGATAGGATTTTTCATAACTTTATGATGTAAATGCTTAATGATAATGTCAAAATTTCTGCTCTATTAAACCAGCATGCAACTGATCCAATACAAATTACCTATCACAGTGAGTTGTATTGATGTCTTACACAGACAAACTAGAATATAAAAAGTGAGTCATTGCCAAGCAACAGCAACAGACAAGTATTTGGGAAGCAGGCATGCCATGCAACTTACCACTCCTGGAATTGCTTAGCAATAGCAATGGACCTAAGGTATTCGTACTTAACCTTGAGTAGTTGGAGTCAAGAATCTAAATTACAACTGACAGTCCAGTATTGTGTGGTAATTTTCCATTTGCTCTACCTTCTCTTCTTATTCAGCCATAAACTATATATAGTATATTCAGTAAAGTAGTTCCAAACTGCAAATTTTGCAGCAACAAATACTTTACCATACATAAAAATATTAACAAATGTTATTTTCATAGATGATGCATTTCATTAATTTATAAATAATGTATATTTAGCCCTCCAAATGTCAGGATATTACTAGCTACAAATAGTTTGATATTAGGTCACATACATTCACCTGCATTCACAGAGATTATGTGGAGACTTTCAAGGTTTTTTTACTAATTAATATACTATTACTATGATTATATTTTTATACTTCTAGAAAATATAAAAGGTGGAAAGAAATCTTCCTTACTAAGGTATTTTTGAAATAAACAAAATTCCAAGGTAAGATAATGGTATAACAATTGTTCTTCAGATGAATAACAAAATAAAACCTGTGGTTTAGTTTAGTTTTGTCTAAATTGTGTTATGCTTAAAAGAATAGTGTAAGCATCATTTTACCAGCTGTAGATTTTATGCAGATGATAGAAAATAGATTATTGGTAGGCAGATAATAGATAGATAGATGGCAGCTAAAGAGACTATAAATGCATAGACAATAGCTCTAAATCTATGATGACAAATATGTAACATTCTAGAACAGTATGAAATATAATAAAAATGAGAGAAAGAAATAATTTATTCAATTAAAAGAAAATAATTTTGTTTTCAATTTATTTAAAATACATTCAGGTTTTGAGAAGGAAGTGTATTTTCAGTGCCTACAGAGAATATTTTATTTTTTTATTGAAATCTGAAGAATATTATACATGTTTTTGAAATGCCATATGAAGTTTTGATGCATGTTCTGGCATTCTGTTTTAAAGTACAGTGACTAGATAACAATGTGTGGTAGAGTTTGACAAAAAATAAAGCTAAAATGGGGGATGTAAATATTTGAATATTTGAGCAAATATAAGCTTCAGGATTAAAGTGGTTTTTTTTTCAATATTATTTTGACTATGCCTCATATTGTGAAATATTTTTAAATTATTTATTAACATTACACGGAATACAAAAACACTTGCCATTCATTGCAATGATACATGCTGTTTTCAACACTATTTTGTATTTAAAAACTTCTAATGACCTTAACAGGGTGATTTTCACTCTACCAATGTTTCATTACACACATTTTCAAAGACATGGAACTAAATTTCATCTTAATATCTTCTTGTGCCGCGAATCTATCAAGGCAAGTTCCAGTGAATACAGCATAGCCAAGAATTCAGATGAGAACAAAGTTCCATCCTCACAGCTTGACTGGCAGTCAGGTCTTAATATGAGATCTTTCTCAGTAAAATGGAATAAAAATTAACCCCTTCTAAAATCATCTTACAGCCCTAGGCAGCCCTAGAATTACAGTGAAGGCAAGGAAAACGCCCACAAGAGCTGTGCCAGTACCACCACAAAGGCACGCATTGCCCAATAATACTGTGGGATCCTCTTTAGGTATACAGAACATTAACCCTGGGCCAAACTCTGAGGGAGCGTCTTCAATTCATGAGTCAAGGACCAAACTCTTGGTGCCCATTGTCCCTTGTTTCCCTTCACATTTCCTGATTTCTTGTCCCACCACTCAGTGTGTACTTTAGAAATACCAGTAATCCACAAAACCACTGACTACCCAGTTATAGATGTTAATGCGAATGTGTATATCATACTATATACTAAAATTCCAGAAAAATGCAGCTATCCATGACTTATTTTTATGTATACCTGGACATTATTCCCTTTGAGTGTCCGTGTGATCATATACTCCATTTTATTAACATTTACCCAATCTTGGTAAAATTATATAAGTGAAAGTGCTTGAGATATAAGAAAAAAAAATTATTTAAACATTAATATTATGTAGACTTGAGTTAAATTCACAAATGTTCCTATTTACTGTGCCAGATAGTCATATATTTTTTATTTGCAACATGGGCTTCAATACTGTAGGATTTTTGTGAGGAATAAGTTATCAGTGTGGCTATCTTCTATTGATCTACCTATCACCAACTACGTATTTTTAGTGATCCATTTATCATGCCATATCTTCATATGTGTTTTTATTTATCTGTTTATCTTGATCATCTTTTTATCTTTACTTATATGTTATCTATCATTTAGCTGCTATTTTGTGTGTGTATATATATATATATATATATATATATATAAAATCTATCTATCTGTATAATTCTTCCACTTTCTTCAGCATTTAGGAAATATTACAGTCACAGGTAGCCAATGCTGCTATGACCATTAAAGACTTATAATATTAGAGCAAAGAAACAACTTTATGTAAAATCATAATAAAATCTTATTATAGAATAAATTTACTTCATGGTAATTTATCAGTATTAGTTTATGAATTTATAAGTACATCAAACCAATGCATGTTAACAATGAGGAAAGTTAGAGAAACGATTTTATGCCTTATTTGGAAGTGTGCCAAGACTTATAAGGGAAAGCTTAGAATGGAAGAAAGGGATAAGGCCTTAGTTGGTTATCTAGTACCAAGGGATTAGCATCGTATACATACAAGTAACACTAAACAGACTGAATATGTTGTATTTAAATACACACATCATCATCATCATTATCAACATCAAAAATAAAGAACATAATTTTGAGAGTGAGCGAGGGGATTGGAGGGAGGAAAGGGAAGGGAAAATAATGAAATTGTATTTTAATTAAAATGATAATTCAATTTTAAACATAAAAAATAATTCATTAGGCCGGGCGGTGGTGGTGCACGCCTTTAATCCCAGCACTCGGGAGACAGAGGCATACCGATCTCTGTGAGTTCGAGACCAGTCTGGTCTACAAGAGCCAGGACAGGCTCCAAAGCTACAGAAAAACCCTGTCTCCAAAAAAAAAATAAAACAAAAAAAAATCATTAAAAAAGAGACGTGTACCTAGAAAAAAATACATAATTTAATATATATAGTAAATATTTTACAGGTACAAATTATATATTTAATAAAATTCTCATGCAAGATAGATTATCTTAAAATTTCTGTCCTCAAAATTTGATTTTCCAAGTTCTTTGAACTATTTAGATGATAGGATAGATTAAATATTGAGATTCTTTTGCTACCGTCTTAATTTTTAAATACTCTCAAAAGATTTGATTACTTTTCTTAAAGGTTTGAGCCTTCATTAACCAAACAGATATAGTTTATACAAATTTCCAGTTACACTGGCTGAATGATCATTGATAATGATAGTCAGTTATGTTCTAATGATGCTGTGCTTTCAGTAATAACAGGCAAAGGTCTCACCTGAAGGTCACTATTTATAATTTGACTTAAGTGGCTCTTAGTTAGTTCATCCTGTTAATATTACAGTTCAGAACCATCCACTCCTATGCAAAAGTTAATTACCAAGTGATATTATGGTTATTTTCACCTCATATTTTTTCAAGCTTCATATTATCACTATATATATCATTGGCATATATCATGAATGTTGGTAAATCCACAATATTAGAATCATTCAAAATCATCTATTTGAGAACATGCCCTGACTTCTCTCTCCTGAGTTTAAAACACTGCATTAGTCATTTAGCTGTTACTGTAACAAAATAACTTAGATAACTTACAAAGAAAAAAGCTTTTTTGGGATGTTATAAACCAAGCTCTAGGAACCCCATGATTTGGTCTCTGATATGGACAGCTCAAGACCACAGCATGTAGCAGTACAAACTGCTCACATCA
>PVIU01035198.1:0-10583 GCA_004026605.1 Ondatra zibethicus | reverse complement strand
AGGGGATCTTTCAAATGCTGATGCTTAGCTCATTCTGCCCAGATTTTGACTTAAATCCTCTGTCTCAGGCCCTGAGACCTTAAAAAAGCAGTCTAGATGGTTCTAATATGTGGTCAAGGAGTCTGTCCCAGAGACTTCCTTTGCTTTTTTGGCTAACTGTAGTGACAATGACTCTGTTTTTTCTTCCCCCTTCTCCTCTTCCTCATTTTCTTTTTGTGTTTTTTGTTTGTTTGTTTGTTTTGGTTTTTTTTAGAGATATAGTCTCATTTGGTAGGCTAGACTGGCCTCAAACTCACTATGTAAGTGAACCTTAAGCTGGGAGTGGTCTACTTTCTAATTTCTAGAATTGCAGGTATACATTACCATACCTGGCTTATAGTAGTAATATACGGGGACTAGAGAAGTGGCTCAGAGGTTAAGTGTGTTGGCTAGTCGTGTAGAAAACTCAGGTTCAATTCCTAGAACTTACATGGCAACTCATAACCATCTGTAATTCCAGTTCCAAGGATCTGACATCCTCTTCTGGCTTCCTCAGGCATCAGGCGGGTATGTGATATACAGACATACAGGCAAAGCAAAACACCTCTTGCCACACATATTTTTTTGAGACAGGATCTCATTGGCTGGCCTGGACTCACTGTGTAGTCAGGCTGGCCTTGAACCCACAGAGATTCACCTGCCTCTGACTCCCAAGTGCTGGGCTTAAAGTCCTGCACCACCATACACATTTTAAAAATGTGTATCTCTGTGTGATTTTGTTTGTACACATGAATTCAGATGCCTGCAGAAACTACTGGCATACGTGGAGACCAGAGGTCCCACAGAGGCTGGAGGCTAAAGGCTACCCCTGGGCCTGGAGTTACAGTCAGCCGTGAGGAGTCTGATGTGAGTGACGGATACTGAACTCAGGTCTTCGGCAAGAGTAGTATGCTCTCCTAGCCACTGAACCATCCCTACAAACCCGCCACAGGAGCATCTTTTTGTTGTTGTTGGTTTTTGAGACAGGGTTTCTCTGTGTAACAGTCCTGGCTGTCCTGGAACTCACTCTGTAGACCAGGCTGGCTTCGAACCCAGATCCATCTCACAGTACCATCTTAAAAGATGCTACAAGACAGAGATGACTCAGTCTGGGAAGGCAGAATCTTGGAAAGGTGACATGAGTCACGGAAATGAGCTGTCCTACTTTACTAGACATGTTCTTCCTTGTATCATTTTTTTTAAACCTTCTTTAAAATCTTTGTGTGTGTTCATATTACCTTCCTCATTCAACTACAGGCTCCTGGAGCACAGGATTCATGAGAAAGTGGCTGCATTTTTTTTTTTTTTTGTAAAGTGAGATAACCTGAGGGCCCTTCCTCTGAGGTCTCTGAGCTCTTTCTTGGGTGCATTGTTTAGATCTTCCTTTTGCCTGTGGTAATTCTTCACAGATGTAGTGAAGAAATGATAAAATGTTCAGGATCCAGTATGTTCTCACCCAATAAAGACATATGCACTGATGAAAGCTGGGGATACCCCAAAGTGTTAGCACTGCTATCTCTAGTGAACAGGACCAAAGGTGGATGCTTTTCTTTGTAATGTGGTACATGAATAGGTGTTAAGAGATATTAAGAGGGGCTGGAGAGATGGCTCAGAGGGTAAGAGTACTGGCTGCTCTCCAGAGGTCCTGAGTTCAATTCCCAGCAATCACATGGTGGCTCACAACCATCTCTAGTGAGATCTGGCGCCCTCTTCTGTCCTGCAAGCAGAACACTGTATACATAATAAATAAGTAAATCTTAAAAAAGAAGAGATATTAAGAATAGAAGCTAAACATCCTTAAATATACTTTAATCACTGAAGCTATCATGATTAATCAGAAATAACATTAAAAATGTATCGATTATTTTTGGTGAATGATAGGGAACAGAATGGATCTTTTCAAAGCTGGTAAGCAGGGTGTAACAGCATGTTCCTATAATCCCAGCACTTGGGGTGGGGGTAGAGGCAAGATCATTAAGGTCATACTTCACTACTTAGTGAGTTTGAGACTAGCCCATACTACATAAGGCCCTGTTTCAAGAAAACAAATCTAGGAACTGGAAAGATAGCATGCAACCACCTACATATAACTGGAGTCCTAGGGGATCTGATGCCTTTTTTTTTGTTTGTTTCTCTAGACAGATTTTTCACTGTGTAGCCCTGGCTGTCCTAGAACTTGCTCTGTAGACCAGGCTGACCTTGAATTCATGAGATAAGCCTGCCTTTGCCTCCAAAGGTGTACACCACCGTGCCTGGATTATCCAGATCATTGTTGTCTTCTCCTTCTTGTTCTTGTTCTTCTTCTAAATAGATCTTTATTTATCTATTTATTATGTACACAGTGTTCTGTCTGCATGTATGCTTGGATGCCAGACAGAAGAGGGTACCATGTCTCGTTACAGATGGTTGTGAGCCACCATGCGGTTGCTGGGAATTGAACTCAGCACCTCTGGAAGAATAGCCAGTGCTCTTAACCTCTGAGCCTTCTCTCCAGGTCTTCTTAGCACCATGTTTTCTCTAAACATTCAGTGGTTGGTTGGTATTTTAGGTTGTTTTTCAGCTTGGAGTGATCATGAGTAATGAATGGTACTATGGTACTTGTTTTAAAACAAGCCCTGTGTGGTCATGTTTTATTTTCCTTTTTAGAAGTGCCTAGCAGTGGAATTACTAGCCTAAATGGTACATTTTTGTTTAACTTTTTTTGACACAGGGTTTCACTGTGTAGCCCAGGCAGTCCTAGAACTTATAATCCATTCTTCTGCACGTATGTATCTATTTGTCTCAGTACCATTTATTATAGACGCTACACCGTCTCAATTTTTATCTATCTATCTATCTATCCATATATTTATGTTTTTTGAGACATGGTTTCTCTGTGTACCCCTAACTGTCCTGGAACTCACTCTGTAGACCAGGATGGGTTCAGATTTACAGAGATCCACCTGCCTCCCAAGAGCTGTGACCACCACTGCCCAGTTGATTTCTCTATTTATTGGTGTTGTCGTCTTTGTAAAAATTAACTGGCCATGAGCTGGAGAGATGGCTCAGTGGTTAAGAATACTTACTGCTTGCTCGTCCATAAGACTGAGATTGGAGTTTCAGCACCCACATAGCGGCTCACAAGGCTTTGTAGCTCTAGTCCTAGGGATCTGACGCCATCTTCTGGCCTCTTTGGGCATTGCACTACTCTGTCTGCCCTGATATACATTTAGGCAAACACACACAAAACTTACAAATAAATACAATCTCAATCTCAAAAAGAAAAAAAAAATCATTTGGCCACAGATATGTGTTCCATTTGTTCCATTGTCTTCTATATCTGTTTTCATCCCAGTGCTCCGCTGCCTAGGTTTATTGTAGATTTGACTGAAAGTAAAACTCCTTAACATACCTTGCAGGGTCTATTGTGGCTTGGTGTGCTGTCTAGTTCTTCAGTCTTACTTTCTACGTCACTCACCTTTGCTCTCTCAGCTCTTGCCAAATTGGTCTCTCAATTCCTCTTACTACTAAGCTTCCTCCTAGCAAATAACTTTTTTACACGTGCTTTTCCATTCGCTCACTCAGAAAGATATCTACGTATAGTTTTTATTTCTATGTATATCTGTATCTTCAATCCCAGGCTCCTTTATGTAAGTTCTCCATGACCTTCCTCACCATGCCACACACCTTATGACCAGCTCTCATAGGATTATGCGACTTTCGAAGTGGCATCAGCTGTCCCTCCTGAAGGTAAGCTCCCGGAAGGAATGGCTCTCCTTTGGGTCACACGATTGCCTCCCCCTCTTCCTGACTAGATCTGATATAAGAACATAGTAAATGAGTGGACAAACAAATAAATGGTTTGGCAAACTAGGCTCACTCTACCTGCATAGTCCAGTTTGTGGCTGCAGGCTGTATCTTAACTGTTTGAATGTTGAGTTCATTAAAATTTGGGCCAGGCATACTCACTCATAAGTGTTTTTTAAACATAAAGCAAAGAAAACCAGCCCACAAATCACAACCCCAGAGAACCAAGACAACAACGAGGACCCTAAGAGAGACATACATGGATCTAATCTACATGGGAAGTAGAAAAAGACAAGATCTCCTGAGTAAATTGGGAGCATGGGGACCATGGGAGAGGGTTGAAGGGGAGGGGAGAGGCAGACAGGGGAGCAGAGAAAAAAATGTAGAGCTCAATACAAATCAATAAAAAAAAATAAAATTTGGGCCGGGCGGTGAGGGCGCACACCTTTAGTCCCAGTACTTGGATAGCAGAGGCAGGCAGGTCTCTGTGAGTTCGAGGCCAGCCTGGTCTACAATAGCTAGTTCCAGGACAGCCAGTGCTGTCACACAGAGAAACCCTGTCTTGAAAAACCAAAACAAAAAAAAATTGATTTAGGATTTCACATATAAATTAAAAAATGACATCAGTTGATATTTTAAAGTTTTCAAGCTCTATCAGCTAGGGATATAATGAGACGGAAGCCACATTAGTCACGTGCTTTTATAAGGTGTAGATCTAGACATAGTGTGTGTGTCTGTGTGTGCACACGCATGTGCCACAATGTATGTGTGGAAATCAGAGGACAGTTTTGTGGATTAGGGTCTCTCCTTTCACCTTTTTTGTTTGTTTGTTTTTGAGTCAGGGTCTCTATATGTAGCTTTGCCTGTCCTAGAACTTGCTATATAGACCAGGCTGGACTCTTCTGAGTGCTGCGATAGAAGGCATATACCACCACCCTGGGTCCTTCCACCTTTATATAGGATTCAGGGAGCAACATCAGATCCTCAGGTTTGGCAGCAAGCACCTTTACTTGCTGAGCCAATTTGCCAATCCAGGCACACATCATTTAATATCGGAGGTTTTTAAGTAGGCTAGGATAAAAATGAGAATTCTTAGGTGTCATACTTGAATGAACAGAAGGAAGAGACTGGAATTAGAAAGCTTAGAAGTTTAAGAGCTCTCAAGGACGGGTGCTCTCCCCATTAGGGAAGAAACTACTTAGGCCAAGGTCGAGAAAGCAGAAGGGCAGAAGCAAGTCTCTTTACTAGCGCCCAGATTCATAGTCTTCCTCTAGCGCCCTCTCCTGGCAGAACCTAGAGATGAGCACCTGACAAAACAAATGTTCTCAAAGGCCCTTCTGACATCATCCCTCAGAACACAGGCTCGGAGCTGGGAGAAAATGTCTTAGAGAAATAAGGTAATCTTTTCCTATATTTATTACAAATTGCTGCAATTTATATGTTCTTAACGCCTGTCTTTATTATCTCTGTAGTTTTGGGTGACGTTACCCTCCCGCCCCCCACACTATAGCCCTGAGGATCAAAGCCAGGGTCCTGTGCATATTAAGCAAGTGCGCTACCACCGGGCTGCACCTCTGACCCCTCTCACCTTTTTGGAGTCGAGGTCCTATGTAGCTGAGGCTGGCTTTGAATTCCATTATGACTTGAACTCTTGACCCCCCTGCCTCTCCCTTCAGAGTGCTGGCCTTACATTCATGTGCCATTATGCCAGACTATTTTTAGAGGGTTGATTTTTCTTTTAAATTTAAATTATTTTTAACTTTTTTCTTTTTCTAAAATTTATTTTTAAACATGCTTTTGCAATTGATTTTTATATTTGTTTGTTTTTCCAAGACAGGGTTCCTGGCTGTCCTGGAACTAGCTTTGTAGACCAAACTGGCCTTGAACTCACAGAGATCCCCAAACCTCTGCTTCCCTGAATGCTGGGATTAAAGACATGCACCACCACCACCTGGCTGTTTTATTTTTTTTTAAATTTTTTTGTGGTTTTCCGAGACAGGCTTTCCCTGCGTAGCCCTGGCTGTCCTGGAATTCACTCCGTAGACCAGGTTGGCCTTGAATTCACAGATCTGCCTGCCTCTGCCTCCCCAGCACTAGGATCTAAAGGTGTGTGTGTGTGGTATTGCAACTCGTTCATTTAGTTATTTATCATCTTAATATAAGTGCCCACTATTGTAGCCGCAAGTTAGGTAAAGAGCATGCTCCCTATGCCTTTGATAGTTCCTTTATACATCATTTTCATTTTTGACAGTTTTCTACATCTATACACTGGACTTTTAGATCCTTTCTCCCCAGTATCCACATCTTACTGACACTCTTTCTCCCACAGAAACCCTTCTTCTTTCCAACAAGTCCCCTCTCCTATTTTCATATCTTAGTGTGTATGTGTGACCCACTGAGTTTAAATGGGGTTACCATCATAAACATGGATGGGAGGGTATTTACTGGAGCGTGAGCAACTTATCAGTGGCTATCTCACTGAAGAAAGTGTCCCCAGTCACCATTTGATTGGCGTTTCCCCCCTCATCTTCTGCCACCCAACCTAGAGCGTAGCCCTCACATGGAGCCATCGCCTCGTGCCTTGCTCTGATGTCCTTATCCCTGTGTGAGACAGTGCTAGTCAGCTAATTGCTCAGCTAATATGTTGGAAACATCCTTGCGTCTACCATTTCCATTCTACCCATAAGCGATTTCTCTTTCAGAAGTTATTTTTAGAGATTAGACATTATGAGTCATCAGTCATCCAGTCATAAGTACTTGCTTCATCCAATTCCTTCAGAGTAATTATTTTAAATTTAAATCACAACTGACAGTATAAGATCTTTTCCTTCTAGAACACTCCTCACCTACCTTTTTGGCATTTTCATCTAGGGGTAATGATTTTTTTTTTTACTATTAAAAAAACAAATGAAGCTGGGCGGTGGCAGCACACACCTTTAATCCCAGCACTTCGGTGGATATCTGTAAATTTGAGGCCACCCTGTTCTACCGAGTGAGTTCTAGAACAGCCAGGACTACACAGTGAAACTTTGTCTCAGAAAAGGGGAAAGGAAAGAGAAAGAGAGAGAGAGAGAGAGAGAGAGAGAGAGAGAGAGAGAGAGAGAGAGAGAGAGAATGTGGTGGCACATGCTTGTAATCCCAGCATTTAGGAAGTGGACATGAGAGGATCAGACGGTCGTCTTTGATGTGTAGCCAGTTTGAGACCAGCCTGGCCTACCTAGCTCCCTGTATCAAAAATCAAAGAATCAAAGAAAAAAAACAAAACACCAAAAACCAAACCAAACCAAAAATAAACAAATGATCCAGCCCTGGTGACCCAGATCTATAATCCCAGTACTTCGAAGGCAGAGGCAGGAGGATTGCTGCAAATTCAAAGCCAGCCTGATCTATATAGTTAGTTAAGGCCTGTGAGAGTTATACAGTGAGATTCGACATGTCTCAAAAAAATAAAACAAATACACAAATAAAGGAGTCTATTACTGTGTGGGGAAAGTGGATTCTCAAAGCAATTTCTTTTTTGTTTTGTTTGCTTGTTTAGACGAGGTCTCATGTAGCCCAGACTGGCCTTGTACTCAATACATATCCAAGGCTGATATTGCCCTCCTGGTCTTCCTGCCTCCGCCTCCTAAGTGCTGAGATTACAGGAGTGTGCCTCCACGCTTCTCAGGCCTCTCTTTTGAGTCTACTGGTCACATGTAGCTTGAGACCCCCCTCCCATTCCTTACATTTCCACTTTTTTGTTTTGTTTCTCAGTGCTAGGGCTAGAAGCCTAGACCTCACCCATGCTAGTCAAGGGCTGTGCCTCTGAGCTACATCCCAACCCTTCTTTCCATCTTCCGAGCCACTAGCCTAGCCCCAGCCACCATTAGCTATTGGCTGACCAGAATGTGCTCTTCCCACTGCCGTCTTCACTCTTCCAGCCCACTCCCCACAAATCAGCAAGGAAGGCTTGATGACTTCTCTTCCCTCTCCTAACCTGGATGCTTTGCCATCCATCCTGACTAAAATGCAAGCCCTTGAGCGGAGTCTCTAGGGCAGCCAGATTGGACACTTCGTTGCCTCTCAGGTACATTTCATGCTGGATTTTTTCCTTGCTCACCGTGTGCTAAGAACATTCTGGTCTTTCAGTTCACTGAACTTGCCAACTATTTGTTCTACCTCAGGAACTTTGGTTTGACCCTTCCTTTTCAGTCTCTCTGTAGCCTCAACCTTACCCTTCCATTCTTTTCCTTCCAGTAGCAGCTTAAATAGCATTTTCTCAGCGAGACCTTTATCAACATCCAATCTAAATTGGCCCCCCTTCCTATTCCTTTTTGTTTTTGTTTTGCTTGTTTTGTTTTTTGAGACAGGGTTTCTCTGGGTAGCCCTGGCTGTCCTGGAATTAAATTTGTAGACCAGACTGGCCTCCCTAGTGCTGGGATTAAAGACGTGTGCCGCCACCGCCTGACCTCTTCCTATTACTTTCTAGTCCAATATAACCATCTACTTTCTTCCAGGTACTCATCATTCTGGGTCGAATACTATGGAAATCTGTCTTCTTTACAATCTAGTACCCAGTCAATAGCATGGTTCCTATTCCATAGCAGATACTGAAGATTTAGGGAATGGAAAAAAATCTAAAGGGAGGTTCCTTCCTTTTTGGCAGTCTGGGCAATTGGTCAGGACGCGTGAGAGAAGAGTGTTGCAGTGGAGATAATGAGCAAGGCTGACTTTCACATCCAGGCAAGGGTAAGGTCCAAATCCTGTGATGAGGGAACAGACCAGTCTGGGTTTCTGGGCACTTCCGCATCTCAGGGTTAAGAGGCAAGTGGAACAATGTGTGTGGAAGGCTGACTCCAGTTACCCACACCAGTTTCTTCTTCTGGCGAGTGAATAGAAGAAAACAGAACTCATGAGCGTAAAACAAGCTGTAGAAAAGATCAGAGGCAACTACTGACCCTACTAACAGACATTATGACAGTCCAGGTGAATCCAAGTGCGCTTTGAACGCGGTGGTAGCAGCAGAGATGTGGGAAACGGCTCTATTGCAGAAATACAGTACAAAAGGATATTTGGAGCTGTGTATAGTGACTCATGATTGTAATCCCAGCACTTAGGGGTCTGAGACAGGAGGATTGCCATGAGCTTGAGGCCAGTGTGGGTTACACAGTGAGTTCAGGCAGCCTGGACTACAGTGAGTCTCAGAAAACAAGGGGGGCGGGAGAACTGAAGAGCTGGCTTAGTGGTTAATAACATGTATGCTCTCGTAGAGAACCAGTTTGTTCCAAGCACGCCAGACAACTCACAGTTGGCTGTAGCTCTTGCTCCGGGAATCTGATGCCCTCTCCCGGGTTCCACAGGCACCTGCGCTCACAAGTGAACACCCACACTCACATATACACATAATTAAAATTAAATAAAATTTTAACAAATCAAGGGCTCTATAAAAAGTTATATAACTATTAATATTAAGTAATTATAATTTTTTGATATTTGGATAGCTGTTAACATACATTATAAATTAAAGCAATATCTAAAGAGATATAAACTGTATAGTCTTTCTTAAATTAGCATATGTAAAATGATGGGTTTCATTCTGACATGTTCATACTAAGACTTTTTTTCTCCCATATTCTTTTATTTTTTTCCATTCAAAAAAAAGAATTTACATTTCCTCCCCTTCTCCCAGTCCCCTCCCGTTCCCCCCCGCTGCTTCCTTAAAAGAGGGCATGGTGCGCAGCCCTGTGGGAAGTCCAAGGCCCTCCCCCCTCCATCCCGTCCTAGGAAGGTGTGCATCCGAATCGACTAGGTTCCCAAAAAGATAATACATGAAGAGCAGATAGGTCTTAGTGTCATTGTTGATGGCTTCTCATTCTGCCCTCATTGGTAGCCACGTTTAGAGAATCCAGTTTGATCATATGCTTATTCAGTCCCGGTCCAGCTGGATTTGGTGAGCTCCCATTAGATCAGGCACACTGTCTCAGTGGGTGGTCCAGCCCCTCCTGGTCCTAACTTTTTGCTCACCTTCTCCCACCTTCTGCTCTTCGACCAGACCTTGGGAGCTCAATCCATTGCTCTTGTGTGAATGTGGGTCTCTGTCTCTATCTCCATCCATCGAACGAAATTTCTATGGATGTGATCAAGATATTCATCAGTGTGACTATGGGACAATGATAGTTCTAGCACCCTTTCCTCTGCTGCCCAAGGACCTAGCTGGGGACATCCCTGTGAACACCTGGCATCTCCTCTAGAGCCAAGTATCTTGCCAGTCCTAAAATGACTCCAATAATGTAGATATCTTATTCCCTTCTCCAATGTCCACCTTTCCTCCATCTCCACCCTCCCACTCCCCCAAGCTCTCCCCAGTCCTTCCCTTCTCCCTTCTCCTTCCCCCTCTGCCCTCCCCTACTCCTCTACCTCCACCCTCGTATTCCCACCTTCTGCCTGGCAATCATGTTTGCTTCCAATTTCCAAAAGGATCTATATATGATTTTCTTTGGGTTTGCCTTGCTATTTGGCTTCTCTGGGCTTGTGAGCTATAAGCTTAGTGTCTTTTGTTTTATGGCTAGGGTCCACTAATGAGTGAATACATACCATAATAGTCTTTTTGGGTTTGGGTTACCTCACTCAGGATAGTGTTTTCTATTTCCATCCATTTGCATGCAAAATTCAAGATGTCATTGTTTTTTACTGCTGCGTAGTACTCTAATGTGTATATATTCCACACTTTCTTGATCCATTCTTCCATTGAGGGGCACCTCGGTTGTTTCCAGGTTCTGGCTATTACAAATAATGCTGCT
>PVIU01035197.1:0-10572 GCA_004026605.1 Ondatra zibethicus | reverse complement strand
ACAGAGACCCACATTCACATCAGAGCAATGGATTGAGCCCCCAAGGTGCAGGTGAAGAGCAGAAGGTGGGAGAAGATGAGTTAGGAAGTTAGGACCGTGAGGGACTGGTCCACCTACTGAGACAGTGTGCCTGAACTAATGGGAGCACACCAATCCACCTGGACTGGGACTGAATGAGCATATGATCAAACCAGACTCTGAATGTGGCGGCGAAAGTTGGCAGATGGAGAACCCATCAACAATGACACCAGGACCTATTTCTTCTGCATGTATTATCTTTTTGAGAACCGAGTCTTTTTGAATGCACTCCTTCCTAGGCCGGGAGGGATGTGGGTGGGCCTTGGACTTTAAACTTGGCCTTTTAAACTATTTATGCAGATGTAAAGCTCACATCTGGCCTCTTTTCTGGCTGTGGGATTCAGTTGCTGTTCCCAGTACCAGCAGAAGCTTGAGATCTGTGAGTCTACTCATAAATAAATAATACTCTATTATTCTCAATTTAGAGCTAGTGTGGAATTCTTTTAAGTGTCCTTTTCATCTGGTGCCCCACATGAATTTGCACTCAACACCTACTGGGTGGACGGCCTAAAGGCCTAACTAGTCCACAGCCCAGAAAGTCACTCAACCCTGCCTGCTTGGCTTGCTTTTACCTAAGTTTTACTAACAAAACAAAACAAACAAACAAACAAAAAAAACAAAAAAACGCCATAGCAGAGCTAACTGAGTGCAGCGAGTTGGAAATTTCACAAGCTCGTGAACATCCCAGCCTCCACTGCCCTGTTTCTTGCCTCTTGGCTTCTCTTGTGCAGCTTCCAGTTTGTGCTCCCTGACCGTGAGTACTGGGCTTCTTGAGCCATGTGTGGAATTGATTTAATTGCTTTTAATATGCCAAGCAAAGCATATTTCTCAGTATTTAACTAGTACCAAGGTGGGAAACTAAAGTGGCTCAGGACCGTTCATTTCATCACTGGCTTCATCTCTGCTAGTCACGACTCTGCAACCATGGCACCTCCTGGATAATAAAGATTCTTAAACCTAAAACAATTTACCAGATTTCATAACAGGTGATTAATAAACCAATATGGCAGACTACATTAACATTGAAACATTTAGTAACATTTTTGCTAATATTATGGATTGTATTCTTCAAGATTTATATGGTTATGGTGATACATCCATTTATTGGATATTAGGACTCAGTTTTCTCTTCACAGTATATAATTAAGAAAGAATGAGGCACTTTATAAATGATACAGTCTTTACAGACTAATAATGAACATCTAGGTGACAGGGTTAATACCATTGAAAATCAAAATTATAGTCAAATGTCTCAATGTTCATAGTTGAATGATCCTGCATACAATGAACATTGAGACATTTGACTATAATATTGAATCTTGGGTGGGAGAAGCAATTTCCAAAGGAATGAGGAGACATCAAAATGTGAAATGTTTTAATTGTGGTAGAATACGTCATCTGAGAAGGGATTGTAGACAAGGAATTCCTAGCAATAATATCTCCTCCGAGGATGGCAAGGATAGGAGGACTCAGTCATCACATATATGTAGAAGGTGTGGCAAAGGGAGACATTGAACCAATGAATGCAGAACAAAAAAAGACAGACAAGGCAACCAGATACCATTGGGAAACTCCTTGTGGGGCATCCCGCAGGTCCCCAAGCCAAAATAGGCCCAGTCATTCCAAGTCACTGTGGAGAACATGTCTCACAAGGAAAATTAAAAATCCAGAGCCTTCTGTAAAAGACCATACAGTTCTAGATGATGGAATATATATGAAGGATAAATAAAAAATTCTGATAAGAAATAGGAAACGTATATTCTGGCTGACTTCTATAAATGATCAAACACCAAAGCTAAGAGTACATATAAATGGCGATGTAACTGTTGGTTTGATAGATACAGGTGAAGGTGTGAGTATCATTACTCTAGAATCTTGGCATCCAAATTGGCCTATTCAGGAGGCAGATGTTGAATTACTAGGAATTGGAACCATATCTCAAGTTAAACAAAACAAGAGATGGGTTAACTGAATAGGGCCAGAAGGTCAGAGAGGGAAGCTGAGGCCATATGTGGCTAATATTGCAGTAAATTTATGAGGTTATGACTTGCTGCAGCAATGGAATACCCAGATTAACATTACTGCAGTCACAGGAACTCATAATCCTGGGAAGGATATTATAAGATACTATATACAAAAGCACTAGTCATTTAGGCTCTATAAGCACATAAAGCAACTAGCAAACCTTTAAAGGTACCAACAGTCCTACCTTTAAAATGGTTAACTGAGAAACTAATATGAGTTAAGCAATGGCCTCTAGGTGAGGAAAAGTTGCAGGCTATAGAACATCTGCTATAAGAGTGACTAGATGCTCACCATATTGAATAATTAACCAACCTTTTGAATTCTCCTGTATTTGTTTTTAAAAAGAAATCTGGTAAATGGAGAATGGTGACAAATCTAAGAGCTGTCAATAAGGTAATTCAACCTATGGGCCCTCTACAAACTGGAATTCCTCTACTTTCATAGATATTAATTTGAAAGATTTTTTTTCTTCACTATACCTTTACGAGGAAAGGATAGAGAAAAATTTGCCTTCACAGTACATACTTATAATAATTCTCAGCCTACTAGGAGATATCAATGGACTTCAATAAGGAATGCTCAATAGGCCCACTCTGTGTCAATACTTTGTAAGTCAGCCATTTCAAACAATACATAATCAATTTCCTAAGTCTATAATTTACCATTACATGGATGACATTTTGCTATCTTATTCAAACATAGATATTTTAGAAAGAGTGTTTGAAGAAGTAAAGAAAGTTTTGCCAAAATTGGGATTACAGATTGCTCCTGAAAAAATACATAGAGGAGATTCTGTTATTTACCTAGGTTATAAAATAAGTTTACAGAAAATTAGAACACAAAAGGCAAAAATTAGGAGAGACCGGTTGCGGACTCTTAATGACTTTCAAAGATTGTTAGGAGACATTTCCAGTCTATGGCCAGCTGAGGAATAACACCTGACCTAATAATTCATTTAAAGAAAACCTTAGATGGTGATAAAGACTTGAATAGTACCAGAAAATTTACAGCTGAAGCAGAAAAGGAACTGAAAATTGTTGAGGAGAACTTATGGGAGGCACATGTGGATAGGGTGAATTCAAATCTTAATTGTATCCTAGTCATATTGCCTTCCAGAATTTCTTCTACAGGAATTTTAATGCAGAGAGATGATATTATCTTAGAATGAATCTTTTTACTACATAAATTAAGTAAAAACTTAAAAACTTATATGGAAAAAGAATCTGATTAATTATAAAAGGTAAAATGAGACTTTGTTAATAAGCATGTATAGACCCAGCAGAGATTATAGTGCCTTTTACTACTGATGAAATAAAAAAGTTATGGGAAGACTATGAACCATGGGAAGAGCTAGTGCTAATTTTTTCGGGGGAAATTAATAGAAATTATGCAAAAAGTGATAGTCTTAACCTTATAAAGAGAAATTCTTGGATTCTTACCCAAATATATGTGATGCTCCAATAACTTGGTCTGTACATTTTATACTGATGCAAATAAATCAGGGAAGGTAGGTTACAAATCAGAAGAATTAAGTAAGGTGGAACAAAGTCCTTATAACTTTGTTCAGAAGGCAGAATAATATGCTATTCTCATGGTGCTAAGGGATTTTAAATAACCTCTTAATATAGTTATTGATTCACAATATGCAGAAAAGGTTGTCTTGCATATTGAAACTGCTGAATTTATACCATATGATACAGAATGGACTTCATTATTTTTCTTGGTGCCAGACATAATCAGCAATAGGCTTTGTCCTATATGCATAACACACATAGGATCCCATACGGGTCTGCCAAGTCCTCTAGCACAAGGTAATGCAGAAATTGATCAATTATTGATTGGAAGTATGTTGCAGGCCTCAGAATTTAATAAAAGCATCAAGTCAATAGCAAAGGTTAAAGGAAGAATTTTCTATTACATGGCAACAAGCTAAGGAGAATATAAAGAGAAGTCCTACTTGCTCTTTCTATAACCAAAAACTGTTGCCTGCAGGGACTAACCCACAGGGTACTCAAAAGGAATAAAATCGGGCAGAAGGATGTGTTCCACTTTGCAGAATTTGGAAAATTAAAATATGTACAGCAAACCATCGACACTTATCAGGATTTCAGTGGGTAACTGTTTTAAGCTCAGAAAAGGCTGATTCAGTAATCACATTTATTAGAAGTTATGCCCATTGTGGATATACCTGCAGAAATAAAGACAGATAATGGTCCAGCATATGTTTCTAAGAAAATGAAACATATTTTTTGCTTATTATAATATTAATCATCTTACAGGTATACCACACAATCCTACAGGTAAGGCAGTTACAGAAAGATCAAATCAAACTATAAAGGATATGTTAAACAAACAGAAAGGGGTGTAAAATGCTCCCAGATATAGATTACATAATGATTTATTAACCTTGAATTTTCTTAATGCTAATGAGAAAGGGAAAACTGCAGCAGAGAGGCAGTGGATAATAGAAAATTCTTCTGGATTAAATCATACAGGGTATTTCAAGGATGTGTTGACCTCACAATGGAAACCAGGTGTTTTGCTATGTTTGGAAATGGGTTTTGCTCTTGTTTCCATAGGAGAAGTAAAACTATGGATACCATCTAAATTAATAAAGGTTCACTTTGAAAAGGAGAAACCTCTTGAAAAATAGAAAGGACAGCTCATCCACAATGGTGACAATTATACAGGTGGTAAGAAAACATCATAAGGTTTGTGGTAGCATTCTGCTTTTGTCTTTATAGGAAAATACACATCTTCAAAAATTCAAGGGACCCTGCATATTTGGATGCTGACAGAAGGAAAAATAACTATCCAATAAGGATCATAAAAAAAAGGAATATGACTTGTAAGGACAGGTGATCAAAACATATATATATATATATATATATATATATATATATATATATATAAAACTCGCTTTGGAGTTGGACAGTGGCTCTGTCCTTTTCTAAATTCAAACATGTTATTAAGAGAAATATTCAGAGTTTCTGTCTCATGTAAAGAGCCATCTGGTATTGAACAGAAAGAAAAAAGAATTTGGAAAAAAATTTACATTTCTTCATACCTATTTTTGCCTCTATCTACCTTTCATTGAATATATATTTCTGTATATGTCTGTGTAAATAATGTTTAAATTTTCCACAATGAACAATAAATTTTCCTGATGTAATCTTTGAAGTTTCCAGGAAGAAGATGGGGTTCCACAACAACAAGGCCACCTAGTTGATATGAGGTCATTATGCTGATAGCGCTAATATAAAACCTAGTTTTGGTACCAGCTGCTCAAGATGGTTCCAACTTTGTTAGCTGAAATAGTGCTCTCTTTTACAACTTTCTGCCAAGATCTCCAAATAGGCACCTCAGAAAAACACTATCAAATACTCAGAGACTATTTGCAATTATACCGGACAATAATAAAGTTTTCTTCTATAATTTTGTTGAATATATTTTCTGGGCCTTTGTGCTGTAATTCTTCTTCTTCTATCCCTATTATTCTTAGGTTTGGTCTTTTCATGGTGTCCCAGATTTACTGGATGTTTTATGTTAAGAATTTGTTGGATTTGTCATTTTCTTTGATCAATGATTTTATTTTCTCTATTGTATCTTCAGCATCTGAGATTCTTTCTTCTATATCATGTATTCTGTTGGTTATACTTGTCTCTATAGTTTCTGTTTGTTTACCCAGATTTTCCATATTCAGCCATCCCTCGGTTTGTATTTTCTTCACTGCCTCCATTTCAGTTTTCAAGTCTTGAACTGTTTCCATTACTTGTTTGATTGCTTTTCCTTCGTTTTCTTGGGTATCTTTGAAGGATTTATTCATTTCTTCTAACTTTTTGTTAGTCTTCTCATCCATTTCTTTAAAGGAGTTTTTCACATCCTCTTTAATGGTCTCTATCACTTTCATAATGTTATGTTTAATGTCAATTTCTTCTACTTCTTCTGGATTAGGTTGTTCAAGTCTTCCTGTTGCATATTCGATGGATCTTGGTGTTGTCATGTTGCTTTTCATGTTGTTGAAGGAATTCTTGCATTGGTGCCTGCCTACCTATTCCTGTAAATGCAGTCAGGAGAGTATAGGTCACTTGGTCCTTTTGTTGTGACTGTGTACTTGGGGTATTTTTCTTGTTCTGGCCCTCAGCACTGGAGTTTGTTCTCAGATCCCCTCCTCCCTGAAGCAGTCTGCGGTGGTGGATCTAAGGAACCCCTCTGGATGGCTCTGCTGGTACTGGATCAGGGCTACTTGCAGGTCAAGGACCTAGCAGACAAAAGCACGAGCTTGGTAGATACCAGCTTCATGGAACAAAGAAACCCCTGCAGTCTTGCACTCACCATCCTGTCCCCATAGCCTCAGCCCCATAGCAGGCTGAGTTGTGAGATCCTAGGACCCCACAGATGGAAAGGAGTGCTTCGGGTCAAGATGGGGTGGGATAAGTAGAAAAGCCAGTAGCCAGGAGAAGCCCTGCTGCCGAATGGCCCGAAAGTTTAGGGGATTGGATGTTACCTGCACTCCCTTCCTGGGGCATCTGGAGGCCATGTGGGGACACACTTACCCTCCAGATGGTTCTGTTGGTATTGGATAGGGCCACTTGCTGGCCAAGGACCTTGCAGACAAAAGCGTGGGCTTGGTAGATGCCAGCTCCGTGGAACGAAGAAACACCTGCAGCCCTGCGCTCAAAACCCTGTCCCCAGAGCCTCAGCCCCGAAGCAGGCTGCGTTGTGAAAATCTTTGTGGGTTATTACAGAGTTTACTTGCAGCATTATAGTATAAGAACATTTTAGAGTGATGATGTTATTAATAATAGGGCTTGTCCAAAATGTATGAGGTATTTTCTTTCATCTATTCCCAGCACTCTAGAAACTGGTATAGTGGTGCATGCCTGTTATCTTAGCGCATGGGAAGTAAAAGCAGGACCAGAAATTCAAGATCACAACCCTTATTTACAGAGTTCAAAGCCACCTTCATTTGCATAAATCACTATTTCCAAATAAAATCATAAAACTAAAAGACATAATTCATTTTATTCTTTTACTCATTAGAAAAAAACCTATTATATAAAATAGGGAAAACATGTTGTGTGTGTGTGTATATATATATATATATATATATATGTGTGTGTGTGTGTGTGTGTGTGAGTGTGTGTGTGTATGTGTTGTGTGTGTATGCGTGTGTGTGTGTTCCTAAAATGTTCTTGAATCAGTGGAGATGGCCTAGTGGGTTAGGAAAGTTGCAATGTAAGTATGGGGACCTGAATTCAAGTTTTTAGCAACCCTTTAATATTATTAGCTAGTTACTTCAGAATTTGTACAGCATACTTCAACTTTTATAAGGTAATTTGTTCAACATTACATCCAAGTTATTACTGGGATGATATCTGTTCTTGAAACTAGTTTTGGCTACAACAATTTCTGAACAGTTTCTACTTTTGAATAAGACATTTAAGATTATTTTCAGTCATATTTGAGGATATCATTGTCAAGGAATTTATTTTATGCTTCCTTCATGGTTAGTCAGGGGTTAGAGGTTTGATGCTGTAGAATATTATTTTAACTTGACAAAGTTGTGTTTCATTTGTTTATGCTGCAGATTATTACTTCGTACAGTGTTAAGGTGTGTTTAATTATGTAAAGATATGTTGCATCTGCTTCACCTTGCCTGTCTAAGGTACCCTATTGGTCTAGTAAAAAGCTGAATAACCAAAAGATTGGCAGAGAAAGAATAGGTGAGACTATCAAACAGAGAGAATAAATAGGAGAAATCTAGACTCAGGAACATAAAAGGAAGGAACAAGAGAGAAGAAAGAGGAGAGAAGAAGGGAGATGTACAGTGCAAGAAGTCAGGCAGCCACTCCAGGCAGCAGACAAAGTAAGATACACAGAAATAAGAAAGGTAGTAAGTCCCAAGGCAAAAGGTAGATGAAGAGAAATGGCTTAATTTATGTTAAAGAGCTAGCCAGAAACATGCCTAAGCTAGGCTTAACATTCAAAACTAGTAATAAGTGTCTGTGTCATGATTTGGGAGCTGGTTGGTGGTAGTTCTCATTGTAATGTTCTATTTTTCTATAATCTTATCCCTATTTATACTGTACTCTTTCGAAAGAAGCCACTGTGTGCAATGGAGACTGGAAATTTGTTCTTACCTTCTTTTGGAGAGGAATTATTATTTTAAAGCACTTATGAATATTACATTATATAACCATTTCCCTGATCTTGCAAAAAAATGGAAACTGGAGTTTAAATTGGGGTGAATACAAACATTTTGATGATTTTAATTTGATCTGTCTCTTCTAAAAGTTTAATCTGTTTTTGTTTCATGCACAAATCTTTTTATAACAAGTTTCTCAACTTGAGAGAGTGATATGTAGTTAGAATGTATTCGATATAGCAGTCTTTATCAGCATCCCAGGCTTTGACTCCATCCCAGAGTATAAGTCCTTATATCATAACATTATATTTTGTTTCAAAATGACAACCAAAAACACTTCCACATATTTTTGACCGTCTCCCAAATTGTAGAATTGAGTTTATTGGGGAATTATATGCCTGGCTATAATCTATTGTCTGAATTATGAATTAATTTTTGCATTGTTTACATTGTTTATCTTATATTTGAACTATTTCTTCCCAGAGCAGGTTTCATAAGACTCAAGAGGTGAAGCTAGGTAATAAGTATCAAAATGCTATATAGTATGGTAATTTCATGAAGGTCTGCAATACACGGGGTTTACTAGTTTCTTCCTCAGTAAGAGCTCTGATGAACTCTGGAGAAAGACACCAGACACTTTTCAGTGAAACTGTCTACAAGTTGAGCAATGGGTCAAAGGAAACTGTTTGTAGTTGTCTCCTATGTTAGTGTGGGCATTTCCTCAAAGCAGCTGCCTTTGACTCATCCATATTCATGTAAATAACCCCAATAAACTCATGTGTTTAACAGTGTAGACTTGAGGGAAATCTTCTCTTTAGAGAGTTATTTGTGCCCAATTCTGATGGTGAACAGATTTTGCTTCAGGCCTCCCTGAAGAAATCACAAAATACACATTTATACTTAACATATATTTACTTGTAATTAATTATCCCAATATATTCCAACTTGTAAAAGCTTATTTATGCTGTCCCAATTTTCTTCCATCCTTTCTAGTTCTCTTCATCAAAGAACCTAATGTTGTGCTTATGTCCCCTTATCCTTAATAGAACATCTTAAAGAAATAATTCTGGTATTTATAGTAGTTTGCAATTAATTTGATTTCTTCTTTTTTCAGTTAATCTTCACATCTAGTGATAAACTGTTACCACTGTAGCAATATCATAGACAGCCATTACTTTTTAAATTAGCTCTTTGCATTTATTGTTGGGTTAGGCATGTCATGTCTGAATGGCTGTCTTTACTGATTCAATGTCACAATTCAGAATAAGAATACCAAGAACAAAACTGTAGCAACCCAATTTATGATTACGTACCTTCTTTCTTATATAAACATATCCATCTAACAACTTTATACAATGAAAATGTTTTGTTCCATTCCCTTTAACACCTTCCTTCCCACAATTTCACTCTTCAATTTATCATTCCAAACACCTTAGCTGCATGCTTTTAATAGCATCTGACAAAAATGTGTATCTTGTTTCTACATTCCCTAATTTGTCTATTGCTACTCTCTCAGTGTGTTGTTTAAAACTTAATTGCTCGTACACATATTGAAATAGTATTCTATTACACCCAATTGCCTGAAAAATGAGTCCTAATAAGAACATTAAAAGGTTTTGCTAATTGTTTTTTATATGATCATGTGTTTATTTTTCATTGATCTCCTACTCTTCTATATCAATTTTATCCATAAACTACTTTATAATTTATTCTTCATAAGACTACTGTAGTTTTTACTAAAACTAAATACACATCTTCTAGTAACCAAACATTATAAGTACCTATTTTCTGGTTATGGATTTCCATGTTGAGTTAAACTCCTGTTTTTATGAAAAACTTTATCTAAGATTTATGCATGAGGGTAATCTTTCTTACTGATGGCCTTCAAGTATAATGAATGAGGCACCACTTACCCAAATGCCAGGGAGAACCCAGTAACTTTCCCTGTATGAAGATAATTCTGTAGAGCTAGACTTGGTGAGAAGATCAGTAGTTCAAGGCCAGCAGAAGATACACAATGAGTCCCTAACTCTACACCTCTCCAATGAACCAAGCCAGAAAAAGATAATGTTGCTCCAAGTCCTGTGAGTTTTAATGGCTCTACTGGTCGTTTACTGGGAGAAGAGGGAGCAAAACCAGAATTATTTCCAAGGTATTACCTATATTTCTTTCTTTTTTTTATTGCTAAAATTTTATTTATTTTTTTTTGTCAACATTACTGTTATCACAAGAAAGTATCTAAGATCTGGAAGTCATGTGAATTTTTTTCTGTAAATTTCTGAATTCTGCTTATGAATTAATTGTATTCATTGAAAGAATCT
>PVIU01035196.1:0-10588 GCA_004026605.1 Ondatra zibethicus | reverse complement strand
AAGATCAAAAACACTGATGACAACTTATGCTGGAGAGGGTGTGGGGAAAAGGGAACACTTCTGCATTGCTGGTGGAAATGCAAGCTGGTACAACCCCTTTGGATGTCAGTGTGGCGATTTCTCAGAAAATTAGGAAACAACCTTCCTCAAGACCCAATAATACCACTTTTGGGTATATATCCAAAGGATGCTCAGCCATGCCACAAGGACATGTGCTCAACTATGTTCATAGCAACTTTGTTTGTCATAGCCAGAACCTGGAAACAACCTAAATGCCCCTCGACCCAAGAATGGATAAGAAAAATGTGGTACATTTACACAATGGAGTACTGCACAGCAGAAAAAAATAATGGCAGCTTGAATTTTGCAGGAATTTTGGATGGAACTAGAAAACATTATTTTGAGTGAGGTAACCCAGACACAGAAAGACAATTATCACATGTACTCACTCATAAGTGGTTTTTAAACATAAAGCAAAGAAAACCAGCCTACAAACCACAATCCCAAAGAACTTAGACAACAATGAGGACACTAAGAGAGACATACATAGATCTAATCTACATGGGAAGTATAAAGTATAAAAAGACAAGATCTCGTGAGTAAATTGGGAGCATGGGGACTTTGGGGGAGGATTGAAGGGGGAGAGAAAGGGCAGGGAGGGGAGCAGAGAAAAATGTAGAGCTCAATAAATATCAATAAAAAATTTAAAAAAAATCCTGGCACATTAAGTAAAGTTTATTAAGACACATTACCTTGTTGGACCCTGGAGTCCAATCACCTAGGAGGAGTCACCCCAAGAGACCATCTCTCACACCACAGTTGATGTAAAAGCATGAGGATTTTATTAATTCTGTTGCAACAGCGTCTTTCAGCATTTGAGAAGCTAGAAAGACCCCGAATAGTTGGTACAGGCTACTTTTAAAGCAAAAAGCCACAGAAACAAGGGGAGAGTCTGGGAGTTGTATGATTGGCTTATTCAAAGGGCTATTACCAATAATTGGATGGAGAGCAGTTGCCAGATCAGGTGAGATAAGAGGGAACATCTGAGGGTCACTTTGTCCCCTTCCCAGGGACTAAGTCAAATCATCAGGAACTGAGTCAACATCTTAAGGGTTATCTTGCCCCAATTTCTGTAGAACACTTACAAAGACTCAGGGAGATGGAAAGTTTACAACATTTCAGTGCATGTGTGGGTAATTGTTAGATTCCTGGTTCCCGGGGCGGGAGGCGGGGGAGCTCAGAGGCCTCAGCTTAAAGTTCTACAACCTCAGCCTATCTTTTTAAAAGTGGGGTTAATATTTCTTTCTCTTTTTTCTCTGTTTCCGTGTTAGGGGACTTACAAGGGCCCTACCAACTGAGCTAGTGTCCCTGACCCTAGCCTGAAAGTATTGTGTGTTTTTTCTGTGAAAACATAAAAATAAAAAAGGTCATCCCCCAAATCCAAGAGCCTCTCTGACTAGTGGGAAAACACAAAACTAAATATGACTAATGGACTAGAGAGTTTTGTGCTATGAGTTCAGATGAGCGATTTAGTGTGGGAAGGGAAACGGCTAGACCCAGACACATCTTCTTCACCATGTCCTACAGTAAGTGATTTAGATAGTGGTCCTCTCCTTTGACCACGGAAGCAAACTGTGCCATCCCTCTGCCAAGCTCACCCAGTTGAGTGAGGTCTAAGAAGAGCCAGAGGAGTTGTGTGGCCTCTGCACTTGCCATGCGCAGGCAGGCTGACATTCCCTTGGCTGGCAGCAACGAAAAAATTTGGTCCTGCCCTGTGCAAACTCTACCCTTCCCTTAGCATCCCGTACAGAGACTCCAGCCCCCTGCCAGGAGAGCAGCTGTCTAGAAGATGAAGATGAGGAGAGTCTAGACCACACAGCAGAAGAGGAAGAGTCACAGAAATCTGAAGGTGAAGGCACTGGGGAGCAAACAACAAGAAATAACAACCGCAAACTGGGCCGGGCAGTGGTGGCACACGCCTTTAATCCCAGCACTCAGGAAGCAGAGGCAGGTGAATCCCTGTGAGTTCGAGGCCAGCCTGGTCTACAAGAGCTAGTTCCAGGACAGGCTCCAAAGCTACAGAGAAACCCTGTCTCGAAAAACCAAGAAAAAAAAAAGGAGAAAAAAAAAAACCCCATCACAAACTGGCCATTCTAGAGAAAACTGACAAAGAGCCAGAGGCAAGTTAGAGGAGTCTGCTCAGGGAAGCATCTGCTGCTGACACTCCCGAGACACTTTCTGTGTGGGTGTCAAGCTTCGAAGCTGAAACCACAGGGCTGCGCACAGGGACTTCAAGAAGGAACAGCAGGCCTCAGCAGCCTTCCTCAGCTGTGTCTCCAGCCCTCTCCTGAGGGTATGTGAGGGGGCTGCTGCACAACCAGTGGTCAGGCAGACCCACCCTGCCGGTGGCAGATGGAAACAGGTCGTTTGTAGCTGGCACATCTCAATAGAGTTTGATGAGAATGCAGCATTCTGTAAGGCCTTGGTACACAGCCAGTAACACAACTCCAAAGAGGATGGCTAACTCTGAAACAAGTTCCCTTCCTTACCCTTCCAGGTGCCACCGCACCCATTACCTGTGAATGCTGTGTGTGGAGCAAGGCCGATTCGTGGGTCCCTGCATTGTTCTTCCTCTGTCTCATAGCTCTGCCTGCTACAAGACAGGCCTGTACTCTAAACGCTAAAGGAAAAAAGAAAGAAAAACAACAAAAACAAACCCCCCTTGAACTATTTCAAGTCCTGGAGGATGACTGCTGAGAGTAAGCTGCCACTCTGCCGGGACCCTGGCTGGTGGCCTTGTACTGCTGGCCTCTCAGATAGGTGCTCAGCAAGAGCCCCCTTCCTTCTGCGACAGATTTTAAATTTTTTTTTTTTACTATTATTTAACGTACACTGGTTTGGCTTTTGTTTTTATATACATTGTAAGATGAATATGTCTGGGGGGGGAATGCACCTTTAGGGAAACAATTACAACTTGTTTATCTGGGAAAGAAAGAGGAAGGAAAGGCAGTGGAGGAAATAAGATAATAGATTCGAAAGACAAGTGAAAACAAAGCAGGTTTTTTTTTGTTTTGTTTTGTTTTGTTTTTGAGCCAGGATTTCTCTGTGCAGCCCTGGCTGTCCTGGAACTCACTCTGTAGACCATGCTGGTCTTCAATTCAGAGATCTGCCTGCCTTTGCCTCCCGAGTGCTAGGATTAAAGGTGTTCACCACCACTGCCCAGCTAACAAAGCAGATTTTAATGTGCCATTCTGGAGACAGGACACTAGCAACAGGAAAAGGCAAAAATGGCCTCCTGCTTATTTGACATAAGACAGCAGTTTTTAATAAAGTCCCCATAATCACAAGGAATTCCTGCTCCCTTTTCCTTAACATCAGGACTTACCTCCTCTCTAAAGTCCCATTCAATTGGTTCAGGACACAAAGACTTATCTAATGAATAATTTGGGGCTTGAGACTGCCCCCTTTCTGAAGGAGGACTGAGTCAGGCGGCACTGCCAATGATTTTCCTACTTTCAGAGTTCTGAGTCTCCTGAGCACTGGCTGCCCCCTAGAGGAGAGGGAGGAAGCGCCCTGTTTATCTGATGACTCTCTGGTGGACTCTGAGGCCGCCGAACACTGGAAATGGACCATAACATTTTATCTCTTCCAACAGGAAGGCAGTGGCAATGGGCCTCCTGTTGGTCCCAGTAGCAAAGGTTGAAGGAAGGCGGGACGGGTTGCATGGGAAAGCAGGGCTGCGAAAGTGCAGCGTCTACAAAGAAACTCGGTAAGGCAGCTCAAATGAACACTAGCTCTTTAAGAGCCCAGCGGCTAGAGCCTGGTTACTGGTTAATCTACCTGGCTTAGCTTTGGAAGCTTCCATCCATGATGATGTCACCGTCGATCAGGTTACACAGGTGGTGTGTGTTTACCAGCTGTGTGACAAAGAACAGGAAGTTGCCAGAAACCTGTGCTGGTGGCCCAGGCTTCAGAGGGATGCACTTCGCAGGGTCCGGAAAGCCTCTAATTAAGTTCAGTCACTGTGAGAGGTCCATCTACAGTTTCAGTGTACCCCAATGCTGCCCCCTGTGCCAGGGGGGCGTGGGCTTCACCAGGATAGAGGACGCACCTATCAGCATCTCAGACCCGTTCTCCAATGGGCATCAAGAGAAATGCGCCTTCCTCCTCAAACCCACGAGAGGGACGTTCCTTAGGTACAGTGGCTCGAGTTATACCGTGCGTGTGTTTCCTGCTGTGTGTCAACCCTTACACCGGCTTTGAAGGACATGTGCCATGCTGTGCACTGTGTGGGAGGGTTGCTTAGGGTAGACTGTCGTCCTTATGTCTTCACCTGCAGGCCTGTTTGTCGGTTGGAGTGGGTGATGTGGGGCCAGGGCGCATGGCTTGCCTGCCTTGGGAAGGCCCTGGGTTTCATGTACACGTTTATTTTATTTTATTTTATTTATTTATTTATTTACTTATTTACTTATTTATTTATTTATTTATTTATTTCGAGACAGAGTTTCCCTGTGTAACAGTCCTAGCTGTCCTGGAACTAGCTCTTGTAGACCAGGCTGGCCTCGAACTCACAGGGATTCACCTGCCTCTGCCTCCTGAGTGCTGGGATTAAAGGCGTGAGCCACCACTGCCTGGCTCGTGCACACTTTTATGCAGTATGTGAAAGACCGTGCATGGTGTATGAAGATACCTGATTTCAGGAAACAAGCGTGTGCTGAGCGACTGACTGGGGGTAACCTGGAAGTGAATGTTACTGGAGAAACACTGCTTACAGCTCATACTTAGGTGGCAAGCAGGTACAGTGTGCAGAGCAAAGTACAATCCCTGAGACACAGTTCTAGATGGAGGTGAATTAAATCAACAATGAAGTCTAAGGGTTCCTCCCCTTTTCCTTCTTTTTATTTCCTCTTCCATTTACAGTGCTAGAGGTCAAACCCAAAGCCACATACAACCTGTGTGCTGTGCCAGTGCCCAGTGCTGAGCTGCACTTCTAGCTCCTCTACCCTTAGCTTTTCCCTTGAGACAGACAGGTCCTTGCTGTTGTGACAGACTGGCCTGGAGCTTGTGATGTTGACTGGGGTGGTCTTGAATATGTGATCCTCATGCCTCAGTGTCTTGAGTGCTAAGATCACAGACATGCAGCTCTTCCAGGAGTTAAAGCATGCAGATTAATAAAATTCCAATTAAAAAAAGCAGTATACTTTTTTTCCTGGAAGTGCAAAGTTAATTTACTGTTAACTCGGAAAACTCAACAGCAGGAGCCAAATGTTAAGGCTGGAGAGACAGCTCGGCTATTGAAAGAATGCTTAGTGCTCTTCCAGAGGACCCAAGTTCAGCTCCCAGCACCTCCATGGTTTCTCATGCCCACCTGTAACTCCAGTTCCAGGGGATCCGACTCTCATCTCTCCTCCGGCCTTTGTGGGCACTGCACACACACACACATACAGGCAAAACACCTTTACTCATAAATAAATCTTAAAAACTTACAATATTAAGAAGGAACCAGGAAAATCAACATATAAGTAGGTTGTTATTTTTAATTTCATATGATTATCTTTTAATAAAGATATATTTGATATTATTCAAATATTCAACTTTCCTGGAACTCCTCACTCCTTTGGGGAGACCTAAGTCTCCATCTTCCATCATCTCTGTTCTGCTTCCTTTAACTTTTAGTTGTTGGTAACTTAGGCCAGGCTGGCCTTTAACTTGCTATGTAGCCCAGGCTGGCCTTGAATTCCTGATCCTCTCAGCACTGGTTTCCTTAGACTCCTAATGACAGGGTCCCTTCCAGACTCATGTCCTCAGGAAAGGTTATGACATCATTGGCAAAGACGTCTGATGCTCCACTCTCTCCCCTTGTTGTAATGAGAACTTGTTTACTCTCTGGCAAATGCTAATACTGATGGGCATGGTCCTTCCTGACATGGGCAGAATGAGAAAAGAGGTGTGGACGCTGGTTGTACACTGTGTTTGCAGAAACCATGGCAGCCCCTCCCACCGGACTCTCCAAACCGAGTTCTTTGCTTTCATCTATGCTTCCAAGTTTGCCTTCAGTCCCACAAAACTTGTGACAAAGCTGGGAGGTGGTGGCGCACACCTTTAATCCCAGCACTCGGGAGGCAGAGGCAGGTAGATCTCTGTGAGTTCGAGGCCAGCCTGGTTTATAAGAGCTACTTCCAGGACAGCTAAGGCTGCTACACAGAGAAACTGTCTCAAAAAGCCAAAAACCAAACCAAACCAAAGCAAGCAAACAAACAAAACAAAAAAACAAAAACCTTGTGACAAAAGGAGAATGGGCAGTGACCCCAGGGACTCACCAGGCTCTGAATGAGGTTGGTCAGCCCTGCTCCTTATGGCTGTGCAGGTTGCCGACTGCACAAAGGTGCCTGGTCAGTGGGAGGTGCCAACCCTCAGCCTGAACTCCACTCACCAAGTCAAGGGCACTGACAACTGCAGAGGAGGTCTTCCCATAATCTGTGGAAAGGAGCTATAGGAGAAGGGGTGATCAGACCATCAACATATACTTTGCCCTTTGTACTTATCAAGTGATTAAAATTTGTTAAACTTCAGTCTCCGGCATAAGAAACTAAAGAAAACCCAGTTTTGCCAAACTAAAACTGAAATGACCCTTCTAAAAGCAAGCCAGGGGAGCAGAGCCTCACGCTTTCCTGTGTTGCCAGCCTGGCTCGACAAGGCCCCGAGTCAATACCTGGCTAACTGTCACACGCCTGAGAATTTATGGGAGGGAGGGCAATCTGGTTAAGATGGAGCTAGGGAATGCAGATCATGGAGCGACCAGAATGGCGAGGCCAGCGTAACTACAGACATTCCTGCTCATTGCAGCCTCTGAGCCCACGAGGTCTCTGCAAGCTCAAAACATTCGCTGGGGGTGACTCTGAGAAGGAAGAGCACTCATCCATGTCCTTGGCCATCATAAAACTGGAGTTGCTTGCTTTACTGAAGAACTAGATATCCAGATCTGAGATCTAACTCCAGGACTGTGCCCTCCTGGGAACGACGACCTGAGCAGGGTGTGAGAACCTAATCGTGGTACATTAGTTACAGGCCAGAAAGTGTCATAATGAAGTTTATTATTTTGTTAATGTTCAGTAACAAAACATTTGATGTTGGGTTACAGGTTCAAGGCCAGCTAGGGCTACATGGTGTGCCTTTGTCTGAAACAAAAACAAACTAAAAAAGAACAATTTTAAGGGTGTGTGTAGAACAGAGGATGCTGAACCCAAGTAAGGCCCTGGGTTTGATCCCAGAACTAAGCAACCCAAACCAGAAAAATCTCAAGCCAACAGAGTAATGGTAAGAAACAGCAGCCCAGGGAGTGTAGTGGCCGCTGGCTGCACTGAGCTGGGGTGAAGAAGGCTGAGAGTCTCTGAGCGGGCTCCAGGACCCTCTCACCCACTTTAGCTGGTAGGATAGTGAGTGAACTCCTGGAGGGGTGTAGGAAGTTCTTCCACCATAAGATTGTGGGGGCGTGGGGGTCCTGAGTCAATGGCAAGGCCTGGTGCAGGTTACAGGGGTAGAATGGGGTGGGGTGCACACCCTGCTCTTTCAAATGCCCATGCTTCATAGTCAAGCGTGGCATGACGAGCTTGTTAATAGGCACAATGGCACACTTGCGGTTGCAGCTGTCCTGGGCTCTGAGGCAGGAAGATCCTGAGTTCCAGGACAGCCTGGGCTATGTGGCAAGACTTCTTACCATACTAATACCCCTCTGTTTCAGGGAGTACGATGGAAAGTCTGATCTGCACGTTGGACTCACTAACACACGTGGTGAGCACTTCCTGCATTTTTCCAGTGTAAGAAAACCCCACAATACCATTAAGGGAAAAGGAGGGTTTCCAGACAGCATGATGTTACAGCAACAGCAAACCATTCTGCCTTCCTTGCTTCTCCAACTGCAACCCAAGCAAGTCGTGTGACAGGCAGGCCAGTGCTCCTTACAGCCTGTATATTTGGAAGACGAAGGACACTTTAGTGGTGCTGGGATGGAACCCAGGCAGGGCCTCTTGATTGATCAACCCATACCACTGCTGAGCCGCACCCCTGACCCCTGGGAAGGTCTAATGTTTTCTCAGAGTGTCACAAACCTGCACACTTCTGTGTTGGATTTAAAGTGAAAGAAACAGATGGTTAGAAGTTGAGTTGAGCCGGGTGGTGGTGGCGCACGCCTTTAGTCCCAGCACTTGGGAGGCAGAGGCAGGTGGATCTCTGTGAGTTTGAGGTCAGCCTTGTCTACACAGTGAGTTCCAGGACAGCCGGGACTGTTTCAGAGAAACCCTGGCTAGATTGTTGTTAAAAAAAAAAAAAGTTGAGTCAACCAAGAAAAAGTTGAGTCAACCAAGATCTCAGTTCTTATATTTGAATCGGATTTGGCTTCTGATTCCCAACTCTCACAACCCAGTATGCTGAGTCCCCCACTACGCTGAGTCTCCCACTACAGTGAGTTGCCCCACTATGCTGGGTCCCCATACTCTAGGCTTGAAGAACGAAATGTGATGTGGTGAGGTCTGCAGTCTTTGGCTTTAGAAAGGTGGACTGGGGTGGCCGTGTCAGAGCACTGGCCTAACCTGAGTCTGACTCTGGGTTCCACCTCGAGTACAGAAGTCAAAAGCAAATGACCCACCATGTTTGGTTGGCAGGATTTAGCTTAGAGGACACTGAGCTACTCCTGGGAGACATAGTGGCAGGACACTTGCCTAGCCTGCATGAGGCTCTGGGTTTGGCCCCAACAATAAAACTTTTTTAAAGAAAGAAAAACCCCACTATAGCTCACTAGATCAGGGTTCTCAACCTGTGGTTCATGCCTCATGGGGGGGGTCACAGATATACTGAACATCAGATATTTACATTATGCTTTATAACAGTAGCAAAATTACAGTTATGAAATAGCAACAAAATAACTTTATGACGGTTGGGGGTCGTCACAGGAAGGCTGAGAACCACTGCCCCAAATGGACTTGTCTGATAGCTGTAGACAAGTGTGACCCAGATTACAGGATCTATGGCTACTGTCATTTTCTGAGCACCTGCCAGAGTGCCTTTGCTTTGGGTTTGCAGGGGTCGTGTATAATTACAATGCAGATGGCATACAGCGCGATGAGGCAGGATGGGAGCAGAGTCTCAGTGTTCCGCTAGTGCAGCCCAGCATGTTCGGACTCATGGACCAGTGGGATGCGTACCTGGAAGACTTCTCCACTTCGCCGGCCTGGCTGCCTCACAGGTAGGTGTCCAGAAAGACAACAAGCCACTGCCACCACTTGTCATGAAAGTGGCATCCTTATTGCTCTGTGGTCACTGTGGTATGCCAAGTACAGTCTGTCTGTTCTGAGACTGTCAATTTGTGAGAACAGTTAAATCCTGTTATCAGAAAATGTCCCTCAAAGATTCACGTGTTTGGATACTTGGTTGTCCAGATGGTGCCGCTATCTTGAGAGGGAGCTGTGGAACTTGGGCAAGTGGGGCCTGGCTGGAGGAAGTGGGGCTCTTGGGATGGGCCTTGGGGTTTCTAGCCTGCCTTCCTTCCCGTCCAATCTGTGCCTTTCACTCCTTGGAGATGTGAGCAGCAGCCTGATGTCCCGCTGTCACCAACCTTCCCACACGGCGCAAGGCTGGACAGGTCCCTCAGAGCCCAGATAAAGCCAGAGTCATTAGAAAAGCAACAGACAAGGGTCTGGAGCCATGGAAGTTTTCTGAGGTGTGGGGCAGCAAACATTAAAGGGCGAAGCGATGGCTGTGGCTGCACAGTCAGTGTCCTGAGGACTTTGTGTCTGTTTAGTCAATTCACAGATGTGAGAGGAAGCTTCTATTTTTGAGATTTATTATTATTATTATTGTTATTTTTGGTTTTTTGAGATAGGGTTTCTCTGCAACAGCCCTAGCTGTCCTGCAACTAGCTCTTGTAGACCAGGCTGACCTCGAACTCACAGAGATCTGCCTGCCTCTGCCTCCCGAGTGCTGGGATTAAAGGCGTATGCCACCACTGCCAGGCTATTTTTAAGATTTATTTTAAAAATTTTGTTTATTTTAAATGCATATGGCTGTTTTATCTGAGGATAAGTGCACTATAAGCACACAGTGCCTGAAAAGGAACAATGAGGGGCCGGGTCCCCTAGAACTGGACTTACAGAAGTCATAAACCACTGTGTGGTGCTGGGAACTGAACCTGGGTCCTCCTGAAGATCAGACAGGGTTCTTAACTGCTGAGCCATCCTCTAGCAAATGGTTTTTATTTTATTTTATTGATATTTATTGAGCTCTACATTTTTCTCTGCTCCCCTCCCCGCTTCAATTCTTCCCCAAGATTCCCATGCTCCCAATTTATTCAGGAGATCTTGTCTTTTTATACTTTCTACTTCCCATGTAGATTAGATCTATGTATCTCTCTCTTAGTGTCCACATTGTTGTCTAAGTTCTCTGGGATTATGGTTTGTAGGCTGGTTTTCTTTGTTTTATGTTTAAAAATCACCTATGAGTGAGTACATGTGATAATTGTCTTTCTGTGTCTGGGTTACCTCACTCAAAATAATGTTTTCTAGCTCCATTCATTTTCCTGCAAAATTCAAGCTGT